>JADNYJ010000454.1:0-25460 GCA_015501075.1 Gymnopilus junonius | reverse complement strand
CTATCTATGACTTGATAAAGGGTCTCTGCTCGTTTCCAAAGAACCAGAAGCGAACTGCGTGCACGGGCGTGTTTCAAAATGTCTATGCTCTCGCATGTTAAAAATTGCGTATTGGAAAATGATCATCGCGCTCAAGATAGAACGGGAAGTCGCCCATGGAATGAAAAGTGCACAAAGGGCCTATGTCGCAAGGTCATTCAGAGGGCAATTTAAAGGTTAATTAAAATTTACCATAGGATCTTTGACCAACCACGACTGTGCGACCCCCAGTACCATGCGGGGGCAGTCCCCAGCCTACTGACCAGGTATCGGCTTCAACAACTCCAAGCGCCTCCGAAACGTCGTTGTACTCTAACAAGGCGAATTAGGGCCCTAAATTTGAAGTAAAAATAAAGAAGCACCTTTGATCAAATAGTCCACTAATCCATCCTTTACTAGGTTAAAGCGATATTTGTGATCGAAGACGACATTGAAGAGGCCATCAGGCGATTGTAGTCCGTATTCTTCGTCCAGAACGTATACCCACGCCGCCGGCACCATTGACGGGGAATAAGAGCGTGTTAATAAAGAAGAGCAGCAGTAGTCCAGAAAGGATATAAGCTTCAAAGCTTCTGTAAAATAGACAGGTGATGAAAATCAGAGTGAAGACCTCCAAGATTACGGCAGTGGTGTGGCGCAGCCGATCGAAAGTTTCTGCGAAGAAATCCCATCCTGGAATGAAATCTCCGAAATCGGAAGCACAAGGAAACGCTTCTGGTGTCGCTATGAGTCAAGGAAAAGAAAAAAGTCAATAAAATCATAAAATGCTCCGATGATATTGAGGACATACTTTGTAGCGCATCAGGATCCCATTCAAGATGTGCTATGTTCAACATATTAGTGGATCTTAAGATAAAAGTGGAGATGTTGTACCTTTGACAAGTTTCGGAAGGAAATGTGCACGCAGACTTCCTCCGATCTTAGGCCTGAGTTCGATCCTACGGTGGGAGTCGTCAGCATTATTCCAGATGATATGACCGATATCCTTACATGATATTTTCGACACGATGAGTCATCAGTCCACAGAAAAGCCAGGCGATACCAAGAGCTGAAGGTGGTTCGTAATTTCCTCCCTCTGTTGCATGAGCTCGTCTTTGAACGCCAGATCAACCTACAGCGGTGGTGACGTAGAATGAGAAACGATAAATCAAACATATGAAATACTGACATAAAAGACAACTAGTGACGCTAGGCACAAAGATAGGGTTGGGGAAAAGGATAACCAGAGCACATATGCATAATACTCCAGGGAGTGCCACGGATCAATGCGCCACAGTTCCTTCATAAAACGAATAAAGACTTGGAGGGGTCTGCGATAGGGTAGGAACGTGGAAACCGTAGGGAGAGAAAACAAAGGATGAGACGAAGCCTCGTAGGCAATATTGAAAATTCCCCAGGAAAGGTATTGGACACGAGTGGCGTTGGGTTGATTGTCGCTATCATCGATCTGATGGAGATTGCTGTTGGAAATCGCAGCAGAGTCTTCAGAAGATTGTTCGTCGATTATAGGCATGCTGATGCGTCTTGAGAAGGAGGGCAAAAGTAAGACAGAGTTAAGGAGGGAGAAAGAACAATGAGATGCGGGGTTTATGAGAGCTACACAGCAGGTGAAAACAGTCCCTTTGTTGGCATTCAGGCCTAAAACGGCAGAACACGAGTTTACAACAGCAGGCAAATGAAGACATCTTGTGGGCAGCCACAGCATTTCTTAGGTCCATCCAGTCGCCATTTGGTGGATGAAAACAGCTAACAACACAAAAAAGGAACTCCGCGACGCTCGTGTGCGCTCAATTTCGAATTATGCAACGCGTGCACCAGGTCATAGGGAGTCAAAACAAGTAACCGATGTCGATATAAAGGAACAGGGCATCTCCGAAAGGCAGAGTTTGACTCGGCTTGATTTGACGGGCTGAGGGGATCGAGGATTGACGAGAAGCAGATTGACACGAGGCCATGAGTCGACACAATAATGGGACGAGTCACAAATACGCTTATACGTCATCAAGCACATCAAGAATTTGAGAAAGAATGCAAGGACGTTATTGTTACCCAGAATATAAGGCTGAACATCGGAAGCGTGCACAGCAACATTCTATTTGTTTTCATTCTCATGACACCGACGAGCGCTTGTCGCTTAGCAAACTGATCGCATTCGGCGTGCGTTGTTCGACCCTGCAAATAGTTCATAGGGCTGTTAAGAAATCAATCCAGGGGGGTAAACTTGGTTAAAATTGCTCTACGGCTGAAATTACCTTTGATTGTAGTCAAAGCCGAAAAGGTGCCGTATCATTGTGGACGGCGGTGCGTGACGAATTTCATCAACATAAGTGACCAGCTTATCGATGCAAGCATTCAGATGAATTAAAATGGTCGCTACAAGATCACGATCCGTGATGACTTCGTGCTAATTAACCCTCTAAAGGTAAGCTCGATATGAAGAGAAAGAAGAGGGGGGACGAACCTATTTGTATAAGTATATGTCAAACAGGATCCGTTACGACTTCAGAAAAGGCTCAGTCCTTTTCTATTTCTGAAGGAGGCTCAAGCCAGGTGTCCATGAGGTTCCATACCGTTCTCTGTTCGTCTGTCCACTCTTCCCTTTTCCCGACGATACAAGACTGACATAGACCGTGGTGAGCCCAATCTATCTCCTTCATCCTCTGTAGAGTCTCCAGAGGCTTGTAAACTCCGTCGTCCTCAAGCGCGGGCTGGATAACAAGGGGCATCCACGTTTCGGCGAATACGTCCGTACAAGCCATGTGTGGCGTCGCAGCAGGCGTGAATAAGATTGGAGTAAAATGGGCGATAAGGTGGTTCATAAGAGCCATACAAGTTTCAATGTTAGCAGGTGAGAGGGCTCTCAGTGGTAAGGCAGTCTGCGGAGACGCTGGAGGTTCCGTCCTGTCCACAATGGAATCGGTAGGGTCTTCCTGTCGTCCAGCGGATGTTTCTCCGTTGGAGGCCGTCAAAGTGACTTCTCTTTGTGGGTCCATATCTCCTGAAATTGATCCTGACACGTCAAATTCCGTGGTGCTAACAAGGCTATATAAGATCGCCTTTCGGACCTAATTGTAGCAGTTAATTCACAAGTAGCCGTCAAGATCGGCGAACGCACTTACAGAGGATAATTTAAGTGCTGTCGCCACAGGCAGTGCATCATGGAGAGGGTGATTGTGTGTAAACGCCTCGGGATCTTTGGGAAACATGTCCTCGAAAATTTGACGGGCAGCATTATAGATGGTTGGAAAGTCTAACTGTTGCGGTCCAGATACACGCAACAGCGACATTATGTGGTCTAGAGAGGCATCCTTATTTAAGGGCCTAAGATATAGATGAATATGTGGTGAGTGTTGGATCTCAAAGCGATAACAAATTTGCCGTGCTGTTCTGACGACTATTCATTTAAGACACCAAGAAGCAATCAATTTCCCATCAGAGTAGCCCACCATATGGCACATGTCATAATCTCGGGAGAATCTGGAGAGGACTCACACATCGTGGTATAGATGTCGCAAAAGGGCTTCCACGTCTGAGGCCTTGGCCTGCCTGTCTGCGTCAAGGACAACACGATTCAATGCATTGCTATTCGACGAAATAGACGTGCCATCGCCTTGCTCTTGTAGCGCGCCATTTATTTTTTTGTTTCCTTTAGGTATTGTTGAGAAGAACCTTGAGTGGCGCGATAGAAGGGTATGGTGAACTTTGAAACGTTGAACCTCGACATCAATGACAAGAGAGCCATCTTCAAACCAGTAAATTGGGTGATTATAGATGACCTCGTCCTTCTTGAGCGTATCCATTGTGAGGGCTGTCTTAGCTGCTGCTGGTGGCTCTGGAAGGCGCGGCGATATTGAAGAAAGACAAGGATCAAGAAAAACAATTTCTGGCCGCATATTGATTCCGTAATTGATAAGATGTTGCGTCACATGACGAAAGGGTAGAATCTCTGATTGAAAATTTGAAGTTTTGAACGATTCACAATTTCATATTGAGTATGAAGTCTTGCGAACTGAGGTTCTTGCCATTCACAATAAATGCATAAAAATAGTCGGCAGGCAGAGTTAATCGTGCCGAATTGAATTAAAATATCCGAATTCAGATCGCCAACGATCCGGCATTGCTTGGGCATTGCACTAATCTAAGAGTACAGGATTGGATATCCCATGAATTAGACATACCTGCAGGTTCAGAAGAATAGCATGCTGACTGTGTCAGCAGGCCGATGCCTTTCTATGTCGATGAGGACGTAAAAAATGCTCCACCATGATCGCCTCGAAGACGAGGCATCTTTTTCCCTCTTCGGAGATAGTCCTTACCTTTAGATTCAAGTAGATAGGATCAGATAGGACATATTAACCCATCTCAAAATGCAACAAAATTTGGGCATTGATATCAAACCCCTGAGACTTGACCACAAAGAAGAATGTTAGAAAACGAAAGGAGAACGGCACGTGAAATTAACCTACAATTCACTGCGTTTGCAGATGTAGGTACATGACCAGGGGAAACGGCACGTTCCACAGGCCGAATAATATTTTCAGCACGAATGAATGCCATCAACTGGCAGAAAAGAAAAGTGGGTCGGCATTACAGATTTGACGACCATGAGCTCACCATCTTCTAGATGCCTAAACTAGTAACAGAATTCAAAGCCCCTATCGCACTTTCATCCAGATACCCCAAGTCCACGAGCTTACCGACCAACTTCCTATTCCACTCTTGACAACGCTCAAATTGCGGAACTGGCTTCTGCCAAATAGGATCTCCGACCGGTGGTAAGGCCGCATGATGGTCTCTCCAAGGCAATCCAAGCTCATGCACCACTTCTTCAATAGTCTCGCCACTGAGAATGTGGTCCCTGATGTCCGGTGCATATCCTGGTCGAAGAACGTCAACTAGCAAAACAGATGAAACGGAGCCCGACTTGACAAAAGTGGTCGTGTTTGTTTCAGAGGTCCGACTGTATATTGAAGAGACTGGATCGCAATTTGTCTTTACCTGAAACTCGAATCCGATGTGTGGATTTCCAACGACTTGGATGACCTTCCAAATTTTTGAGATTGTGAGGGACGGAATGAAAATAAACCAATGTGCGCGTGCATTCTCGTAGCATTCATATCCAAGAAAAATGTCATGGCGTGTGGTAAGATTTAATTGGCTGTAATCGGTTACAAGGCCAGACGTTACCGAGACTCCCTGGTCTACCAAATCTGCATTGGCTGCATGTATAATAGGAATTGATCCTGAGATTTGAATTGGAGTCATGGTACGAGACGTGTGCGTACGTGCTCTGCGTGACCATGCCGGAGCTGATCGAGTAGATCGACGTAACTTTCCTTCGGCAATAGAAGTGCCTTTGTTGTCTATATTGACACTGTGGGCGAGCGTTACAATGTGGAGGAGTCTGAGGGAGAAAAACAAGGGGAAAAGGGTAACCAAAATCGGACTCCGCTGTACCCGTAAGTTGGGCGCGCCGGGCCGCCTAGTAGCCCCTATTTCACTCTCCTGGCTTGCTCGCAAAAAAATTAAGGTGGAAAGTAAGTAGCAAATTTCAAAACTCGTGCATAAAATGGAAACCAGAGCGTGGACTTTAAATTTCATTTATTTTCTAGACGGCTTGAACACGGAAAATGGGATATCAGAAAACCATAGCGTCATAACTGGTCATAAATCCGGACGGTAGTAAAGGGAACTACATATGAAAGGCTACTCAAATATCGAATACAGCAAGTAAGCTGCGTTAGAATAAGTCCATAGTAATAGCATAGACCTTCCGGTTTGTGTATCATCAGTATTCAAGCCACTGAAAATCAGCAACCCTCGTCTTCATCCAATCCATCTGCTGCCTCGTCCACTTGGGCCAAGAAAACTTGATCTCAAGCTTCGTAATAGCTGGCGCCTCCTGATCCTTCTGCCTCCATAACGGATCGTGATAATTCACCTTCCTATTCCGTTTTTCTATCATCTTCTTAAATATATCGAAAGTAAGCGATGGACACGCTGCAACGATGAGATTCTGCATATTCGGGCACAAGAGATTCGATTCGCCCGGAAAGAGACTTTGCTGAACGGGGGTGGGTTTCGAAAGAGCAGAAATCAGAGTGTCGAACGAGGCGTCCGAGGCTGAGATGGAGAGAATGATGCCGTGCCAGTTGGACAGGAGACGAATCATGTCAGCGTGAGGGTGGCTGACTTTCGCCCTGGGGTTTGAGTTGTTCTTCGTCATGGCAAATTTATCAAGGACGAGCATACCCACGATGGAAGATAGTTGGTCGAAAATACGAGGTCGGACTCCAGCGCAATCTCTAAGGGTGAGCGTCATCAGATTATCGAAGACACACATGTCGAGGAGGTGCTCTATCGCATCGGGATCTAGCTCGCCGAGGTATAGACTGATGAGGCCATCAAAGGAACGGGAAGGTTTGCGACTGGCTTCAATCGGGTCGTAATATAAGTTGAGGCCTGATAAGCACAGGGAGGAAAGAGGCGTGCGGGACATCATGCCGAGACGCTGAACGGTGTCGACGAGGGGAAGTCGGGAAAAAGGACCACCAAAGGTCGAGATCTCCATGTGGCGCATCTGGGGCTGGGGAATCAACCAAGCCGGAACTCTCTTCATCGTCGCATTGTACCAAGTTCGACCATCGAGTTTCAAGAAGTAAAGGGCAGGGTAGTAGTCCATCTCGTCGTAGTCCTCGTCGTCCTCTTCTTCTTCTTTATATTCATCCTCTTCCCCTTCTTCGTTCTCCTCTTCTGTCAAGTCCAACAACACCGCTTCTGAGTCATCCACCGCGCAGTGGATATCTAAAGCTTTTAAAAGGGGCGCATGGTTCGGAACGATCTTGTACAGAGGAGGGAGGCAAGAGTTGAACTTGACTTCCAGGTGCAAACTTCGGCAACGCCTCATGTAAGGCCGTAAAAAAGAAATAAAGGAACGGACCAACTCCCGTTCGGTCACCTTGTCGTAGTCTTTATTTTCCCATTCTCTCAGAATAAAAATATCGATAGGCAGATCCCTGGACCAGGCGAGGTACTGGCGGGTTTTCTCCAGAGAGGTCGCATGCGAAATGGGAAGGACAACACGAGTCCAATACGCAGGTGATAGAGAGAGTATGGCTTCCCATTCTGGACAAACACCGACAACGGAATGAGGGAATTCACTGGGAAATGCAGCACTGAAGACGATGCCCTGCTGACTGGCAAGAAAATTGTTGACATCAAGATCAAGATCGAAATCGAGATCCGAGCCATCGTCATCTTCAGCGTCCTCGTCCTCAGAGAGGTCGAAATCCTTCACAGCAGGAGACCGGCTTAAGCCGGCTTCAAATCGCTTTTCGGAACGGGAAGATTTGATATCGTCGTGGATAAACTTGAAGATCAGTGCCAGCAGTTCTGATGGGAGATTGTCAATGTATGCCACGCCGTTTCCTGCCATCTGCGCTGTAGGTGCTTCAAAGTGACTTAGTGAGCTATTGAGGAAAAGACGTTAATATGGTAAACGTTTGAACCTCTCAAAACGAAGATAAATACTCACCAGGAAGACGAAAAAAATTTGATGATCGATGGTCAATTGAAAGTCGAAAAAAATCTTGATATTTGGTTGTGCTTATCGAAAGCCCTTCATATTCAGAATCGTTGGCAATTCCAGGGGCGATTCGATATGCAGTATATATAGAAAGACTCTCATGTCGGGACTCGGGAGTATTGCTTCTCCATTGTCCGGCTGCACAATGTACGAAGTAAATTAAATTTGTATCACTCCATATGCATCAGCAAGCACTCAGAAGTTTCAGCAATGCCGAGAGGATAATATCAAGAAAGAATATATATGTACAGTACTTAGATGTGATAGAGAGGGCAGGGATCGTACAATTCAGAAAGAAAAAAAGGAAAAAGGAAAGTCGATACACGGGGACAAACACATCTATAACTCCAACATTTACAAGGGCGACAAATTCAAAGCCACGCCCGCGGACTAATCAGTATAATCTCGATAACCATAATACCGCTGACCCGCTCTCGGCCCATGATAATCTAGAACGGGAATAATCAAAAGAGAGCAAGTGTCAACGAACCAAACAAAAATTAAAGAATAAGAAAGAAGACATACAAGTACTAGTATCTCGAACAGGGCTGATGCCCGCGACGCCTGCGAGGTTGAGGTATCCATGTCCCCGATTCGACATCGTGGCACCCGCGACACCACGAACGTTCGGAGTATTTGGACCGCCTGGACCGGGTGCTTCGATCCACTTGGCGCGACACCATACACAGGTGAGGTCTTTGTATTGGGCTCGAGAGGTTTGTTTCCCTAATGATCAAAGGAAAAAAGAAGCATCAGGATATCATATCAAAGCAGCTCTGAATTCAAGCAAGAGCAAAACAGGAATAGGATAACAAATAATAAAACAGAAAAAACAAAACAAGAACGCACATTGCTGGAAACACTCTTTATGCAGCGCATTCCCACATTCCTCGCAGAAAATAAGTAAGGTCTCCGCAACGCCATGCATGCCGTCGTAACAAATCGGACAATCGTCGTCCGGGCCTGGAATACGTTTCTTTCCCGTGTCAGGAATGGTGGATGGGGCGTCTGGGGCGATTTTGCCGGTGGCGCGCGCGTGGGCCTCGCGGATGTGGGCGTGCGCTATAGAGTTGGGAGCGAGAGGCGCATTGCGGAATACTTCTTCTAGTTCAGATGTGAGCAGCGCTCTGTGAAGTGGAGGCGGTTATGAGTTAAGCGTGATTATGAATGGGAAGCGAGACAAACTTTTGGTACCAGACGTTGGATGACTGGGGTACTTGAAGGACTGGAAGATATTGTCAGGCACTGACAGCGCAGGAAGGGTACTGTCGACCGACCTTTCAGGAATATGAACAGCTGACAAGGCGGTTTAGTTTACTGGTTCAAAGAAGGGGATGATTGACTTACAATATGTTTGCAATGATTCTTGATCGCGTCAGGACCTGGAGGAGTGAAACCGATTAGGTTTAAATGATAGATAGAGAAGGTGCAAGTCGTACAATTGCATCTTGGTCTGTGGTCTATTGTGACGGTATAAACCTGGACGATGTGAGACAGATTACAAGGAATAGAGTAGATAGACCAACGTTTCCAGTGGAACCAAGAACGCTAAATTCTTCTCGAAGTTCGCCGTCGTTACGTTGACGGTCAATCATGAATATTCTTAGTGGGATGTAAATACTCTGAAGGTGGCGATAGAGGTGAAAAGTCGAACATACCTTTGAGTCATGACACGATAAACTCTGTCCTGAATATTCTGCGGGCATTGGGGCTTGAAAACTGCGCCACGCTTCTCAGGTTGCGAAGAGCTGGACCCAGCCTCATCGTCTGGGTCTGCCTTCTTCTTCCCTCTACCTTTTTTTGACGGAGCTGGAGCGGAGGAAGACGCTGTTGGTTGACTGGGACCTGCGAGTGGCTCAACCTCGCTAGCGGTAGCAGCCTTCTTCGTGCGTGATGCGCGGGGCTTCTTCACAGGAGCTGTCTTCGGCTCATCAGCCAGCGATTGCGCCGCCTTGGACCTCGACGCCCTGGCCGGGTTTGAACGAGTTTTTTTGGGCGCAGGCCCCGCACCATCTAGAGCATTCGACTCAGAACTCGCCGAGGCCTCGACCTTGCGCTTTCGTTTGAGTGGCATCGTTCTTGCTGTTGAGAAAGGGGGGAATTCTTGTCAATGTGTGTGGATTGTGGGTGCTTTTTATGTAGCAACGCCAATCGCACACGGCTCTTGTCACGATCCCCGAAAGCGGCAACTTCTCACGCTGTGATGCGCCGCGCCCGACCTTTGATGGCTCCCGACTTGCTCCCGACCACTGCCATCTGACTCATAACAGCCACAAGTGGCAAGGGCGGGACGTTATAGGCCGCATCAGAGCTCCTCAAACACGTCGGTATGCCTCATTATGCCGCCTCCCCTTCCAAAAATGGGACACTCCCGCCCACACGTCTTTAATCAATGCTCGGAGTCATGAAACCGAGGGGCGGAGTGTTACCGGAAGAGCAAGTCATTTTACAGTAATTTTTTCCATTCCAAAAAGTTACAATATTCATCTTACTAAGTACACTTCAACGCCCTAAAGTCTCTGTCCAGGACATATGCATGGGGAGCCTAGAGGGGTCGAATACCTATCGGCATTGGAGTCCCTTCGTTGAACTCGCCTTTGACCATGGGAGCCATCAGAGCACCAGTATGCGTACGCAATACCTTGACGTTCTTATTAGTGGGCGGACGAAACTCAAAGTTTTCAATCAATTCCACGAGGATAGATTGCATTTCAGTGAGTCTGCATGAACATCGTCAGCTTCACTGCGAGTCGATACGGACGCGTCGAGTCACATCATTTGCGCTCAAGTGACCTGCTGAACGAGCCGCTCCTGCCAAGATCAAATTATGTAAGTTAGTCTCGTCGATTTCGTCGCTCCGGAAACATGGGAGGATGATGGCTGCAAAACTCTATGCCACCATCGATAGGGTGCCCAAAATTGATTCGCTCTCTGATGAGGGATTGAGACCTGATGATCCTGAGGATGCGAGTGCGAGTGAGAAAACAAGTGGGGCAAAGAAGGTCAAAGGCCACGTCAAGCTCCAGGACATTATTTTCAGATACCCTAGCAGACCAGATGTGCCAATATTAAATGGTACCTTTCACTTCCTTTCCTTCACCATGATTGTTCACTTTTCTTTCCTGTATGTAGGATTATCACTCGAATTCGAAGCAGGTAAAATGACTGCCCTCGTAGGCTCATCTGGCTCAGGAAAGTCTACCGTCATAAGCCTCATAGAGCGATTCTACGATCCTCTCTCTGGCTCCGTCCTCCTGGATGGCATGGTCATCCGCCAGCTGAACGTTGGCTGGCTCAGAAGCCAAATTGGTTTGGTCGCTCAGGAACCTGTCTTGTTCACTACCAGTGTGAAGGAGAACGTGGCGTACAGCCTTCTTGGGAGTCGGTTCGCTAGTAAGGGCAAGGAAGAGAAGATAAGCGATGAGAGGCAAAGGAAGATTAGAGAGGCATGTGTTAAAGCCAATGCACATGATTTTATCATAGGTCTGCCACAGGGGTATGATACCCTTGTGGGTGAACGTGGGTTCTTACTCTCTGGAGGACAGAAACGTAAGTTAGACTTCCTTTAATCCATCTCTTCATATGGCTGATTTTGCATGAATTACAGAACATATTGCTATTGCCCGTGCTATCGTTTCTGACCCCCGCATCCTCCTCTTGGATGAAGCCACCTCAGCACTGGACACTCGCTCAGAAGCCATTGTTCAGAATGCCCTTGACAAGGCCGCCGCGGGACGTACCACCATCGTCATCGCCCACTGGCTGTCTACTGTCCGAGATGCTGACAAGATATACATTATGGGGTCGCAGGGTGCTGTGTTGGAATCCGGCACACACAACGAACTATTAGCCGATGTGGATGGTGTCTATTCCAAGCTGGTCGCTGCTCAGAAACTTCGTGAAGTGGGGGATGCTGTTCCCGTCGAGTTGGAGGAGCAGGAAGCAGGTATCAGCAGTATATCACTGCAGAGACAAAGAAGTGGAGGTGCCATATCCATTGGCGACGTCTCCGAGAGGGCCTCAATCGACGCTCCGAAGGAAGAAACGACCAAGCTCATCCCACCCACAGACAAGTCCTACTCCATGACCTATCTCTTCTGTCGTATGGGCCGGATTCACTAGTCCAATTGGCCTCTGCATGTTTATCGTGTAGTCAGCGCAGTTGGTTCACTGACTATATCTGTGGATGTTTATTGCAAGATGCTCGCTTGTTGGAGTCTGGCTCAATGCAGCAGCTCCCTAGATATCCAGCAAATTTGTGGTCAAGTTACTTTCATCAAAACCTACACTTTTCATTCTTGAGACACCGTGTCAGAAAACTGAGTGACTGCGCAATATTTCTGCAATATGATAAATCCCGTACAGGTCCGGACCTCCGAGGAAAACACGAAAGAAACGTTCGGCCTATCAACGACCTTTTATGACATGAGGCTGATGAATGAATCTTGAAGATAAATTGCGAGTGCTTATTTCAGTGGGTGGATAGCTCTGGAAGAGACATTCGGGATTAGTCTTTACCTCAACCCACTACCGTGTCAAACTTGGGACAGTTTCAAATTTCCGTGATATTCATTTAAATACATTGGGCTCAGATAATTACTACGATGATCGATGATCATTAATTTGATGAATCGTTGCTGTATCCAATAGAGCATCTTTGCCGCCACGAACCTCCGAGCTTAAAATAAATTGTCTGTAATTGCGAGTGTCAAATGCTTTAAAATAATATTGATATGGCGCCTGCGCACACTGTATGAAATATAGCTCATAAACGAAGTCCTTATTTAACCCGTAATCTATCCGTCCTCTTCTGCAGGCACTCAGTGTTCACTCGATTAGAGTTGCTTACAAAATGCTCTTGCTGCTGGAATCCATGCAGATGGGAGCCACCCCCCGTTATGGTTTGCATTGGAAATTCTTCCATCTCCAAAGGATGCAGGCTGGGTTTAGTACTAGATTGCGAGGTGATTTCTAGAGATGCATTTTTATCTTCGGAAATACTGCCTGCATAGTACTCTATCTGAGTAGGAGGGTTTGGCGTAGCATTGCTCATAATTTGACGTCGATTATTCATCGCCATTTCAGCCTGCGCAGCCTGTTTGCCTGCAGCGGCTAAAGCTTTGTGGGAGCTCACCTTTCAGAGAATTGAACAAACAAAATCAGTACAGGATTATAATTTAAGCAGAATGAGAGAAAATCCTACATGGACCATATTATAAAGCGCTTCAGCATCTTTGAAGAATTCTTTCGCATCAAAATGGTGCCTGAGACTTTTGAAGAAAGATGTCGTCGATTCCTCCACAACGTTTCGAGATATTTGCAGGCTATCGAGATGGTTAATAGGCAAAACATTGAACAGAGCACCAGAACATACTTTTCGTGCGTTTGGAACATAACTGCTCTTTCTGTGGCTGGTATCACATTGGATAGAACTGGATCCGTCAACATTTCCATCGTATGGTCCATAAATGCAGCACCAGCTTTCGCGTATTGACCGGTAGTGTGTGGACCTGCCTTGTAACCACCGGCAATTTGGACAACTTGCACCACGGACGCGCCAGCAAGAACCGTGGCTGTTATCGTTATAGGATCTGGCATAGAAGAAGAAAAAGAGTGACAAGATGAGAAAATATAAAAGAATTGTGGCTGTAAAGAAAATTTGGAAGGGGGCGTTGAACTAAAGTTCCTTGAAATGCTGGAGTATATATAGGTGTCATTCAAACAGGTATTCAGTAAACTGTAAAGACCAAGCGTGTAGCTACCAGCCTGGATACATTTACGTATGTGGGAGTACCGGAGTTTCACTCATATTTAGAGCAGAACAATACTTACGTTTAATATACACGGCCGTCACTACGTTGATTGACAGCCCACTGCCAGTTGTATCTCGATCTCTGAGATCTATTTTATGCCTCTGTTATCAATGCTTTCAATATGTCAGAACATAAATGACACACGACCAAGGGGTACTTTGTGGTGCATGTCCAGAAGCACAGAAATACAATGAAAATTGTGACACAGTGAGAACAATTACAATACCCAAGACCTGAAGAGAACAAGGACGCTTCACAGAATCACGAATATCATCCGGAAAGCAAATTTAAACCCCGTGGCGTTCTTCCCAACACCGGTTTCTATTATTAATTTCTAACAAACACGTGCAAATACAAGGCTTTAGCAGGGATGTTGATCTTTTGTATTCCAAGCGCTTTCTCCGTCCTACTCTCCTATGACGACTCCTGCGGATGTTGAAGGTATTACCGAAGACTACTGGCGCGAGAAAGAGCCATGGCTCAAGTCGCGTGGCTATCAACTTCGCTCAAGGTACAAGAAAGGATGGGTACCCTCATGGGTAACGAACCCTCCCAGCCACCCACTTGGAATCCACCGGCGAGAGGACCATATTATGCTCCTGGTTACTTCTCTTTTATGCTTCTGTATACATTTGTCTCATTTTTTGTCAGAAATTTGCAGTTATAGATGCCATTAGAATCCGGGATGGCAAGGCAGTTGTGCTCAAGCGGACGTTTAAGCATGCCGTGAATGGCGAGGAGACAAAGTTAACAGCTTATTTCTCCTCCCCTTCTCTACGATATGATTTCAACAACCATTGCATCCCACTTCTAGACGTTATGGACATCCCCGATGATGAGAATTTTGCAATTATTGTTGTTCCTCTTCTCCGCCCCTTCAATTCTCCAAGGTTTGATACAGTGGGTGAATGTGTAGATCTATTCAAGCAAATCTTCAAAGTACGCCTTGACTTGAATTCATGTCTCATCTGGTATTCATTTATATACAGGGCCTTCAATTTATCCATCACCAACAAGTAGCACATCGGTTAGTCTTTCTTAATTGTTGTACTGGATGTTACCTAATTTATGCTGGATAGAGATTGTTCAGGTTGGAATTTGATGATGGATGGCACCGACATGTTCCCTGAAGGATGGCATCCCATTAGGCCAACACGAAACCGGGAGTACACAGGACATGCCAAGTATTACACCCGCACGCAGCGCCCCCCGAAATACTACTGGATCGACTTTGGTCTCGCCGTGCAATTTGATAAAAATGACATGATGCCGCAGGCTATCCCTATGCATGGCAACGACAGAACCGTTCCCGAATTTCAGAGTGAAGACTATCAGTCGAGGCCTCTCAATCCCTTTCCTACTGACATTTATTACCTCGGCAATCTCATTCAGACTAATTTTACTGAGGTGCGTGTTTTGTTTCCCTTGGGTTCCGTTCATAACGTCAATTTATATTCAGGGTGGAGAGTATACAGGAGCAAAATTTGGCTTCGATTTCATGAAACCATTGGTTGCTGATATGGTTCAAGAAGACCCAGCTAAACGCCCCACCATTGACGAATGTGTTGCTCAGCTTGACGAAATTGTCAGCTCTCTTAGCTCATGGAAACTTCGATCTCAGGTTAATAGCACAAGAGATCATATTTTTGGATACTTGTATCGCCTCGTTCCCTACTGGCGCCGTCGGATCACTTATGTTATGACAAGGACACCCCCTATTCCCGTACGCCGAGAAGGAGTCGATCGCAATACTGACTCCCTAGATAGCAATACGCCCTTGCTACCTTGACGGCCTGCTTGTGACAGGTTATGAACTTTACATAGGTACCAGTGCGAAGTATCTCCAGTTAATTTAGGATAACGCGAAGTTACAAATTACCAGGGAAGTAAGATACAGCTCACACTACAGCCTGCACGAAGATGGATGGAATAAATGAATGGGCTTTCCAGCCTATCACAAATACAAGTTGTCCGAATTATACTACTTTGACCGCAATGCCTCTTGCTAGACATAAATGTCGTCGGGCTCTCCAATCTGCAATTTTTGCAGGAAGATCTGCTATGAGTCCTTCTGTCAGTGGAGCAGGAGGTTCGGATACTTTGGGTATCAAGTTCATGAGTTCTGCCGTACATTTCAATAGACAATTTGACAATATTCATAAAACATTGTTACATATCATTACAGGAAAAGAAAAAGGAGGAAAGTACATTTGAAAATGGTATAATCATTCAGAAATCCATTAGGCATCTCTAAGTGAATAAAAGGGATTGAAAGTCATGTAGATTGTCCTCGTCTTAATTTCATCAGCAGTTCTACTGCATCTACGTAGATCGTCGTCCATGTTCACAAACGCTGCGCTCGCCAGAAAGAACGGTACCTAACACAACCACGGTCAACAATCAGAGTATACCAGAGAAGATTGAACGATGCACATGTTGACCATATCAATGGCCTCTGAACCATTTCTAACCGCCACAGGAGTGATTTTGAATCCCACTTTCTCGAACCTAAGCAAAACAAATAAATCAGTGAGTTTTCTGGAGGAAATCATTCCAGACACTTACACTTTATTATACCAAGGCTCCTTGGACGCCGATCGCCAAAACACCAAACCACCAGGAGCAGTGACACGATGAAGTTCTTGTATCTCCTGGTCGACATCCACAGCGCCGGGGCTGAACCAGTCAAGGTGATCCATGACAAGGGTGCGCGTTAAGGACCATTTGGAGAGACCGCGGAGGACACTGTGATCATCTGAGAGTGAGTTTCTCGGACGGGTTGCGCTAGCTAGAAGAACTTACTTGACGATGGAGTCAGTGTGGAGTCGGAAGCTATCTAACGCCTCCGCATCGTTCTTCTTCAGAGCATCAAATCCGGATGGCGTAAGATAAAGAGGGCACGAAGAAGGGGTATAGTGTCCTAGCAGCGCCTGCAGAAGAGCACTCACTCAGTCTCCCAAGCCGACACAAAGATCAAAGAAAGTGACAGACCAAAAGATAGAAATACGACCCCGTCTTGAAAAGATACCTATCCGCAAGCGGATCAAGCGTGTTCCTTACGTAATCATAAAACGTGCCCTCCTCCAAAATCATTTGCCTCTGATTCAACGGCACACCCAGCGCATTCCAGCAAAACACTGGACTCTTCAAAAATGCCACAACGATCGGGTTCAGCAAGACAGGCCTCAGACGTCTGTACCAGATCTTCCTCTGCTCTTCGAGCGTATCACAATCGCAAAGAGCCTCAACGTCCTTGGTCACTCCAGCGAGAGTGAAGATGATCTTGGCCAAGCGGAGGGCAAGGCCTGAATAGCCGTGCATGTAGAAGGAGGATGAGAAGGCATCAGAGTTGAGACGCCAAAATTGATAGGCACTTGAGGAGATGTGTGGGGAGATACGGGAGTCGAGGAGGTTGCGGAAGGAGGGATGTGCGCCTTGGCCGAACATTTGGTAAAAGTCGGAGTGGGTGAGGCTTTGGATTGCTGCTAATTTCAGTTCGAGGAGGTGGCCTTGGCAAGGGTTCATGTCGACACAGTGAATCTGCCGAAAAAAGGAAGATAAGTTTCGTTAACATTCGAGACCAAAGCTGAAATTCTTACCCGCTTAGGACCAGCTGCAATTGCATAGTGCAGGGCATTATCTCCAGCGGAAGTGATAACTAACATTGAATCTTCCGAGGTAAGGTCAAGGACCTTCATATCCTCAAACGGATCTTCCTAGATAGACGACCCACTCAAAGTCAGTTGAGACGATAAGAATGATTAAAGAGAGTATTATACCCAAGTAAAAGAATAAATGAAAGTCCTGAACTCCTTGTGCACAGGTTGCTCGTAGTAAGGAAGACGCCACGGCTATTCAGAGGCAAAGTTAATGGAATACTACAAGAGCCTGAGAGCAACATGCTCATACCTTTTTGACCTGATAATGGAACGAACTCAACGGAGGTGTGATATTAATCACATTGGCTTTGACTGGAATTACAGTGGACGCAGCAGGCTGTGGCACCTCAAACACAGGATCTGAAATGTCCAATGGAGGCACGACGTCCGCCTCCGCCTCCTGCTTCTTATTAACGTCTTTGAACGCCCCACTAGGTGAGCAGTTCCCAATCATATTACCCCCATCCACCTCGAATGCATGGCAGAACCGGGTGATATCGCATGACCGGGGTCGACCGAGCCAAATGTAGTACGGACTGACGAAGAAGGGTAATGAGCACCTGCAGAAAGTGGAGAGAAAGGTGAAAGTACGCACATGCGCACGATGAAGGGCAAAAAAAACTTGTTGCGCCCATTATAGCTCTTCACCTACCAATCAAAGGGATCAAGGATTAATTTAAGTAAACGGGGCGGTGTCCCGGAATCAAGGAAAGAAACACTCACAGTACCAAATTTATACTCCAGATACGATCTTCTCGCAGGACCTAGATGCACCTAACAAAAATAACCCAGTCAAAAAAATTTGGGGATATGAAAGGTAGTTCGACACATACGTGATCAAAATCGAACCAGATCTGCCAAAACCATCTCGACAGCCAACCACATTCTTTGCTGATTCCTCCAATCGTCTTCTCGTGTAAAGAACCCTGCTTTCCGGCTGTATAAAAATCGGCAACGCCCAATAACCCATCCTGATGGGATAAAACATGTTCGACGCGGTCGAGAACAGTGTAGTAACTCGGAATCTATATCGTGAATGAGTCTAAAAAAGTTCTTGATTTCATATTCACAAGAACGGACGCACCATGGAGAGGGAATAGCTCATTGTGACGAAGCTCACGCTTCCCTTTGGATCGATTCCCAGCTCAGACCATTCGGGAAGAGAAAATTCACTGGCGTCTTGGCAAAGAACATGCACGTTTTTCCAGCCTTTCTTGGCGAATCTCCGACGTGCGACGTCGAGGAGGGAATCACACAGGTCGATCAGGTATACAGCATCGAATGACGAGATAGGGAAATGCTTGTCCATTATCTCGATGTTGTAGCCTGTAAGGAAGAAATCGAAGACCGTTAGCGGATATGTTGGGTTGTTGAAAAAGAAATAACATACCAGTTCCGCCTCCAATATCAATCCAAACAAGCCTCTTATTCGGCGACGACGCGCGAAGCTCATGAAGATGTGCCGCACCTAAACTCAGCATCGTGTGCCTTCCTCGGAGGAGGACGCTGCGTGTGGTATCGTACACCTCCGCCTGGCCTCTATAGAACTGTTATCTCAATTGTTAACCGATTGCTGAAAGGCTTTCATGGAAGACAAAGAACGAAGTGTACTTTGTCTAGATTGGCCTTCTGGTTATCCTGTCCTAGGGGCCGGAAGAAGCAGTGCCAGATGAATTTGAGATGGGGTCTGAATGTGGTGGACAGGAGGACAGCGAGGGCGATGCATGGTAGGAGGATGGCCAGTGCGCCGGGGACAGTTGTAGGCCTAGGGAAGCTAGGAATGGGATGGAGGAGGCTAAGAATACATAAGAGATCAGTAATTTTAGTAAATTAGCGGAATGAGGAGACCAACCTCTGAAAGTCGGGGACTCTCAGGCCAGACATGATGGACGTTCAGAGGGAGGGGACCGAAGCCAAAAGGGCGACTAGCGGGGAATATAAAACGCCACAAAAGATGCTTTGTACTGTAATTGTACCCTAGCGAACGGGCTCATTTCAAATTGCGGTCCACGTAAAAACACGACACGACAAGCAGGCTTTGATTTGATGAGAACGCGGAAGGAAAAATCGGATTGAGTTGGTGGAACAACGTGAGCCAACGAATCGCACGAGGGGGAGCTATTCAGCTGCATTCTAGCGTACAAGCCAACGAACGTGCGGAACGCAAACGCTTAGCCGCCCAATGTTCCTCTGACTGAAGAGGGCTTGATGAACGTTGGGTCCATTTGGTCTCAAAGGCAGCGATAAGAGAAAGCCGAAACCGATAAAGTCAGTAAACTTTTGGGGTGGATACACATGCGGTTAATATGGGGAACAAGAAAGCATAATGATCGTAATGAATGGCTGTGATTTTGCAGAGGAATCTCTCCACACAACACGGAATACGGAGCGGTAGTCGAGAATGAGAAGCTTGAGCGGGAAAGAAAGCTTTTCAAGAAATAGCAAACGTGCGAGAGAGAGGCTGTTGAACAACAAAGCCAAACTCACTGGCCAAAATGGAGAGTTGTCATTGGCTGGGCTTCATGAACTGAAAATTCCAAAAAAAACATATTGATCGCCTTGTTGATTCCTCTTCCGAAGTTGCCTCGGGCACTTTACATAGAAATGATAAGCCCTTTGCGACACGTAAAGATACACAAGTGACTCCTGACACTTCCTGACAGCAAACGTGCTAAAGGCGGGATATCCTTGATGATCTTCTTTGACTCGCTTCGGGGCTGTTGATTACTGATAACTTGCGGTAACAGTTTTCGCTTCGGACCCCTCTCTCACTGCTACTCTCACCAAGCAATCGATTGGTTTCCCCTCATTCGTCGTTTGGCGCGGGCATTCGTATAGTGGAAGTCTTGTACCTTCCGTCTGCCACGTAACCATGGCCTCGTCGCCGCCAAATTCACCACCTTTTGGCAAAGGGTACTTTTCCGCACCGTTTGAGCGCTTCATTAGGGATGAGAATTCCGCGCAGTTTCCTGGAGCTTTGACCTTGCTAGGTAAGCCTACCTCTACTCAAAAAAAAACCCCCCGTTTATTCACAAACTTATACAGATACTGTCGAGACCTACTTCGACTCTCATGTCGACCTCCTCCAGAGGAAACTCCAGAAACACAGTGACAGGCTGATAATGAAGGCCGACCTCAAGTTGAAGGACCTCAGAATCAAGGACTTGTCCAGCCCCGTTCTTGCAGAGAATTTGGATCGGGAATTCAAGAGATTCAAGCTCAAGGTGATACCTCTTTAGCTTCAGATAGGCCACTTAATCAAAAGCTGACGTACCCAAATATAGCTTTCAACCCGCGTCACCTCCCTCTCCTCTACCTGGCAATCCTCTAAGGTCGTTCGGACGCGAGACAAAGTATCCTTCTTCTTCGGCGTCATGACCCTCCTCTTCTCCGCCCTCATCGTCGGCATGGCACCTCAATGGGTCCACGTCGCGTACACCATCATCGGCTCCTACCTCCTCCCTCTTCGCGTGTACATCTACAAGAAACGCGACTGGCACTACTTCCTCTTCGATCTGTGCTACTACGTCAACGTCCTGAACTTCCTGTTCTTTTGGGTGTTCCCTTCCAGTCCGACCTTGTTCGTGGCTTGCTACCTATTGAGCCATGGGTCGGTAGCGAGCGCGGTTATCACCTGGAGGAATAGTTTGGTGTTCCATGATAGGGATAAAGTTACGACGCTGTTCATTCATATATACCCGCCATTTTCATTTACGGTGATAAGGTCAGTGTCAATCGTGCTACTTCAGAAGCTGCCTTGGATCTGATAGACTTGATTGATGTATTTAGGCACTTTTATCCGAATGCAGAATTACGATTCCCTGCCCTGGCGGCAGTTCCACAACTTAGACCACTGCATGCCCTTCTGCTGAGTGGCGGGATTTGTAAGCCTTCCTTCCGTTTATTCTTTTCCATCATAGTCAAATCAATCGCGCTGCAGATGCCATTTGGCAGCTTCTATACTGGAAGGTATCCTCTCAATCCATCTTCCCTTCTTTTTTCTTTATATTCACGCATTGTCTTCTCTAGTTCGTCTATGTCGACCGCCGGGCCAAGATCCAATCAGGCCAACGCACAACTTCCCTCTCTTACCTCCTCAACGACAAACGAGGAGCCATCGGCCGCGCACTCTCTGCAATCCCACCTGAACGTCGTGAAGCATCATTCATGGGAGGACAATTCGGTTCGTTCTCGTTCAGCTTGGGCTTCATACTACCCTCAAGCAGCTCGACTGATCATTTCCTTCCTTTATTCTTTTTAGTTTATGCACTGCTCACAGAAATGCCAGCCGTATTTCTGTTGTACGACAGTCCGGCATGGAGTGCAGGATTTTTACTCTTCATATTCTCTGTTACGGTGTGGAATGGAGGAGCGTTTTATATTGAGGTGTTTGGCAGGAAGTATGTTTTTCACTATTTCCTTTGCTTCCCTCTTCTGACATTTTGGGAAATAGGTTTGAACGCGAACTAGAAGCACTGCGGAAGGAAATCGCAGCAAGCGCAGCACGATCGACGCCGACGACTCCAGACTCGGACGTCCCTCCTTTGACCCTCGATCTCCAACTTGAAGCTCCATCGTCTCCGACTTTATCTGACAGTTCCAAGTCTGATTCAGATGCACAGCAGAGTCCGAACTCTCAGCCCCAAGGGATCAGCGAGAAGAAGGATTCATGATTCTATTTGATTTGATTTGATTTTTCTCGACTTCTTTCATTTACATATGTACATCCCACTTATACCCACTCACTTACGACTCACGACCCACGAACTCACTGACACGACCTTCTCTCTCATCTACATCCATATGTATGGAACGTTTGGCTTCATTTCATTATCACTTCATGTATTCACCTCCTCTATCCTCTACTTTACTTCTCACTTCCATCGCTACTACCCGCCCTCGGCTTGCTTGATGATATTCTGGATCTGTGGATGGAAGGGCTTCGTGCCTGCTGAGTTTTCATCCTCATCGTGTATGTATGTTTATACTATCTTAGCATCTGTATTATAATTCGGGACAATTCTGTACTCTTTTGTAGACATTGAATGTACTGAGTCAATTATGATATAGATTTGTATTGTAACCCATGCCTGCTTGAGACCTACTTGAGATACACCCTTTGGTCTCTCATTTGTAGTAATAATTATCAAAGAAGGGAATTAGCTAGATTTCCTCCGGTCGGTAGAACTGTTTCCTAGTCGAGCACAGTGGAGCCAGTCATAGTTTTACCATGAAAGGCAAATTTTGGATGGTCTCTGGTTCAGAGTTGTCGGTGACAAAGGAGAACCGTCCTACAGGAACGATGCGTTTAAATAGAATAAACACGTGTGTTCCGTTGCGACTGTCTGAATCTGGGACGAAAGCATAGCATTACCCAAGCTAACGTCATGTCATCCTAACTATACAACCCTACTCGCACAGGTCCTGGTAATACTGGGGTGTTGGCCCCGATGAAGTTAAGGAAGGAACAGCAACACGTTACATACTGCCGAGCGCCGAATCACTAGTAATGGTTTTCAAGATCCATGAGACGCCAGGCCACCCCAGAAGGACGTGGCTGATCAGCAGCCGAGTTCTGCGCCAAACGTTTGGAGATTGTTGATGAACGAGGAGCTAATTGCATAACGCAGAATGCGGTGTCTTCAATTGGTCTTCGAGACTGGACGTCTACGAGAGGAAGAGAGCGTGAATGGGACTTGCAAGAGATTGGTAATGACGTGGTTCAGCTTCTATTTTTAGCACCGACCATGAGTCGACCGTGAATGCATGATTTGTGAATTGAATTGTCCTGTATGTATGCACAGACAGCACAGCGCGGCACAGGCAGTCCAATGTCAAGCACAACCCCTCAAGAGACGAGCGCATGAATGAAACCTGGAACCTGAGAAGTAGCTTGATGAAACCTCTTCCTTCACTATCTTCACGGCCCCGCCCTTCGTATCTTTATCTTCCTCAACACAGCTGTACTCGTGGTGTTGGCCGTGTTTACTGAACCTGTGCCCGCAAGCCCCGACTTTCTTTTCATCCTTCTCTTTGCAGTCATGTTCACAGCCGCAGCCTTTCGGAGAGCCCAGAACTATCACCCCCGTGACATTGTCACGACCAAGAGCTCCAGCTTCCAGCCCAGTGAGTTTAGACTGGGAGAAACATGCTGGATAGGAAATCTGGTCGCCATGTCACGCAGCTCTACTAGCATCTCGAGTAGCTGCACCTCCCGCTCCTGTAGCACCCTGTAAACAGGATATCTCGAGTCAATTGGTAGATTGTCTTGTTGCATGACCTGCTTCTTTATTTAAACAAGGTCTTAGGTCGTTGGGTCCGGGTCCGGGGGTTGACGGGTAAAGGTGGCTGAGGGTAGCGCCTAAAGTTGACATTGCCCACATCGGTCTCTAGTCGAACTTCGAAGGGAATAAGATCGAGGAGAAAGATAAGGAACTGGAGTTGCTTATTGGACCCACGATCGTTTGAGGCGTCAGTGAAGAGGGGAACTGTCGTATCTCCAAGGGCGATAAGATGTTCGAACGCCCAGACATTCGCGAATTGAAATTGAAGTCGAATGGGGTGGGCGAAGTTGAGAGAAGGCGGTATTGATGGCACCGAAATTTTCCTGATTTCGTCAGTGTCGTGGATATACGTGAGTCAGTGTCAGGGGTTGCCACATGCGTTTGAAATCAGTTTAGGTCTTTGTTGCGGTCGAATTTGAGGAAGCATCGTTGGTATAGAATTTTGAGGACGAGGGACTTGTTAAGGCGACGGACGAAGAAGGAAAGTTGCTGCGTTTGAACCACCTGTCAAAGACTTCGCACACGAAGCCCTTGGTTGGGAACTGTAAAAATATAGCCAATTGAGCGAGACCGAACAGGATCTGAAAGGCGTCAGGGGAACTGACCAAAAAAAGGAAATCATCGGTTTCGATCGGAGGCCAGAGCATGAGCCCTGTGGCATTGAAAGCGAAGATGAAAAGTGAAGAGGCCTTCGTCCTCGTCCCATCCAGATGTCCATCAAAAATTCACGTCCAAACGCGGAGTGGAAGAACAAACGGAAGTCCTTGAGGTGATACTGGCCAGGATTTGGCGTCGGAGCTCTGGGCTGAGGAAAATTCACCTCTAATGGCGTAAAGGAGAATGTGCATGACCGACCCGGGTCGACGTTGCGAGTTGGCTTGTGCCCAGTAGGCCTGTCCATTCTAATGGCTGCAAGGGTCTCGCAGCAATGAGCTGAGCGGTTCCGTCGGGTTAAGCAGTTTCAGAAGCCGACATTTCCAGTCGTGGTTGGTTAACAGACAGTCCTAAGGCTTCATTCGGAAGGGCGAGGTGAAAGAACGTAGTATAGTATGCATTCAAGACTGCTGCCCGTTGTGTTCTGGTCGACAGAGGAGAAATCCGGTCTAACACCAATGATAAATCAGGACACCAGTACGAACGATATAGCTACGGACCTATCATCGTTAGAATTGCACTAAATGCGACGGTGACTCTACAGCAGCCATGCGAGGCTCAGGAGGTAGGAGGGCTAGACAAAAAATTAGCATTTGTACTATATTTGAAATTTTTGAACAAAGTATAGCACTGACGTACCTTTTTTTTTTTTGAGAACAGACTTGCACGGACGAGACTGCAGGTACTTGCGAGCGATGGAAGAGCAAAAATGAAGTAAGGTGCAAATAAGGCTGGTGCGAATGTCGTGGTGCTGGAAAGACGAAAGCTAGTGACGAGTTCATAGTCGATCTGCGGAATGTCCAACGTCTTCCCACGTCCGGACTCCGTCCCGGCAGGCGTCAACGCAACACGCGCGACAAGATCGTAAAAATAGCACTGAAGACTTGAAATCTAAATCTGTGGGTAAGTAGTTATATTCTAGGCCTATCTTTACCGCCTGACGAGCTATCTTAGGTACTATTGCGAGGTCTCTTCGAAAGCTCGCTTCGAGTAATGCAGACGCTGCGAGCGCTGGCACAACAAACCATGAATAGGGATATTTTTTTGTTCAGCGGGAGGTATGTTATGTTATTCACTTACTTTCTTGCTGGTTCCAGACACTGTTCTAATTCCTTCGCCACTAGCTTTATCAAGGGACTCTGGGACCTTTTGATCAACTGGATGCCAATTTCAAAGGCGCAGGACATGAAGCTGATCAAGTCTTCGCTATCGTCAAGGCCCTCCATATTGTCTAGTCAATTCGTGTTCGCATCTTTCTTACGAACATCTATCTAGATGATGAGCATCAATAGTCGCGAAGTTGCTCAGCTCATTGTATAGAATTGCTCTTTAACGAAAATCAATCGTCATGTCGGTCGGCATGATTCCAGGCGTAACAATTAGATCCGAACGCCGAACATTGAACTCTCGAACATAACTTTGGGGC
>JADNYJ010000453.1:0-25546 GCA_015501075.1 Gymnopilus junonius | reverse complement strand
CAGAAGGGAAGATCTTTAGTAATTGAGTAGAAATCCAAAGGACTCAATTTATAACATGAAAATCAACAACGTGGACAAGCACAAAACATAAGGTACTCTATCATATGACGGATGACGGTGGGGGAAGCATGCCCCGGCCGGAGAACCAGGACGTCAATTGTAATTCAGCATTATTTCTGGCTGATACAGCTAGCGCACCGTACTCGAGACCTAGTCTCCAGACCGCTCTAGAGACTTTTTGAAGTCCCGAAGCACAACTGTAGACGACTTCAAATTGACAGGTGTCAATATAATTAGGGTGATATGACACGCTCACTCTGAGATGCAGCCAATCTTCTTCTAATCGAGGATGAGGTTGCGCGCAGCTGAGTTTGAAGAACAGAAGAGAGATCTTGGAGAGAACACACGAAAGCCACGGATGTGCCTAATAACACCAAACCGATTATTTCTCTCTTTCTCAAACATGAGGCAGATTGGCATGTATTCTAATTCGTTGGATCTGATCAATGTCTCTTCATTGGATCTTTTCCGAGCAGAAAGAAAAGGCGATCGTACTAATTACGTTTGCGATATAGTCAAGGATGCAATCTTGTTCTATTGCATCTGATCATACCTGCAAAACTATACCAACATACGCAGGTAAAACACCGACGGGCCCTCTGTGTATTAAAACCCATCACCATCCAAAGATCAAATCTGACATCTGACCCACCAGCCCCTTCGAAGGTGACGTCTGCATCGCATTTGGCGCAGCCGTCGTCGTACCCGTCCCACCACTACCACAACAGGCGTCGAAAGTAAACCAGTCCCCCATACAGGTCCATGCTGAGGCGTAGCTGGTTTGGGACCAGAGGATACAGCGGGAGCTCTGCGGAATGCAGCTCCGGAAGGAGCGAGTTTAATGGGAGTGCCTACGGGAGTTGGTGTGCTCATGGTGTGATGATGGGCGGGCCGAGAGGTTGAGTAGGAGGGGGAGAAGGAATCGGGGTAGTCCACCGCCATGGCGTTTTGAGTATCTAGGGGTGAGGTTATATTTTGGGGTTGAGATGTTGAGGTGGCGAATTGGGAGCGAATAATGGGTTGTTGCCGCAGTAAGGCTTCAGCTTGGGCCGGATCCTAGATGAATTAGGATAATCGTCAACACATATACTAGTGAACACAGTATATATGTAAAATAGAAAGAGAAAGAGACATACAGCCCATTTTACGCCAATCATGAACGTTCCGCTGATCACCTCTCCATTTTTCCTCACCGCTCTGAATGCATCTCCAGGATCGTGGTACCCAATTCTAAAGCAGTTGACCAGTTCAGTGCTCTCTTGCGGCTCCGATGTTTGGCCAATGAATTTGAAGTATTCCACTGTGAGGCTGTACTTATCGACAGGATATCCAAACACGATGACATAGAGTGGCTGAGTTGGTTGCTGAGGCGCGGGAGTAGTTGTAGAACGGCGGGGGGTAAATGGCGCTCGTTTCTGTGAGGTGTCCTCTGAGCACACAAGGGAAAGAGAGTTGTGAATGAGAGTGGGTTGAATGATAAGAAAGACCCTATTCACCCTAGGCTGGAAATGGAAGGACTAGCCTCCATGCTAATTTCGTCAGGAAGGTCGAAGACTGAGCTTGTTGGAGGGGCATCTTCGTCTGGTAAGTTCTGCCTTTGCGTGAAAAAAGACGAGTCGGAACAAGTCAGCGTGTTTAGCTTTGACAGCAGACGTGACCAAGAAACATACCTGCTACTTTGGAACATGGAGTCCATGCCAAACTCTGTCGTAGACCTAGAGAGTATTTGGTTCATCTTGGCTTTGGTTTTCACAACTGGAACCTCGTCGGCGCGTTGGCTTCCCTGGGGCACGGTCTTTATAATAATTGTCACGTCAAGTTCTGCTTTCCTGTTGGAAAAATTGCACAAACGCGTACATTGCTCTGTGTAGAAGACTATAAATCAAAATCAGGATATGCCTCCTCAATTCAAAGGATTGATGGCTCACCATAAGGTAACCAGACTGGTAATGGCTGCGAGACTGCGACAGCGAGTCACTGAAAGACGACGAAAGTGGCCCACTCGTGCTGGTGCTTCCCCAATTATTGAGATTTGGACTGTGATGTGTGGTTGTGGTAGACGACATTCCTGCCACCGTGAAATGAGGGCTCTGCATCGTGAAAGACGTTGACAAGAAACAAGGCTTTGAACAATGTGGACGAAAGGGGACAAGCTTTTATTTGCGGCACACAAGCAAAAGGCACAGCCACCCAGAAAAGTACTGAACGCGCTTTGAATTGTCCTCTTCAATTTGAACGCAGATACAGAATTCTGTAAGGTACCGAATAGCTATACTTCCTTTTCTTTGAAAACTTACTGGAGACTTTAGGAGTCAGGTTGTCATGTCCGCTGATGCTCCCATAACCAAACGGCTCATAATTTCTGGTTTAACACCCTCAATATCAGCAGAGGACATCTCACGTCGGCTAGCCACCTTTGGCACTGTCAAAGCAGCGGATGGTTTCGGGCCCTAGATGGTGTCGGGCAGCCTAAGAAGTTTGGCTATGTTACCCTCGAGACTACAGTTGGGAAGCTTGCGAAATGTAAGCGCGTTCTCCAATTTTTAAGAACGGGAGTGAACTGGATTAAAGGATTCCATTCTTTTGAACTACAGGCATGAATCTGCTTAGCGGCTCTACATGGAAAGGTGCCAAGTTACGATTTGGAGAAGCAAAACCAGACTTTCGCGAAAGGTGCCCATCTTTTTTCACGAAACACTGGCTGTCACTGAACCTTTCAAACCCCTCTCAGAATCGCACTTGAAAACCAAAAGGCTGCTGAAGAACCGCCAAAGAAAAAGCGAAAACGCCACAACGATGCAGTCTACGCAGAAGAGATGTCCCTTGTCACACCCGAGAACGCAGTTCAGTCCAGGATGGAAGGTTCCGCTCTCGGAAGGATTACACGCCCTGTTAAGATGCGTCCTGCCCATCCTATGGAGCCCCAGGAGGAGAAAAAACAGAAGAAGAAGGATCCTTCTCGAAAGCAAAAAGGACGAGAAAAAGAAAAAGAAGAGAGTTAAGGACCCGGATACTCGTGCGAGGCGGAGGGTGATTGATATGACGAAATACGGTAGCACACACCTCAAGGGTATCTTCCTCGATTTGGAGGTGACAGTGCCGACGAAGAGGAAAGATGAAGTTTTAGTCGAGAATGAAGAAGAACCCATAAGCAGCAGTGAAAGCGAGGAAGAGTCCGTCCTGCCCATTCCGGAGGCTGCTCCTCGCCTGTCCTCTCCTCCAGCTACTCGAATTTCCGAACCTATGTCTGGACCTTCAAAGCCCCAACCCCGATCTACATCCCCCCACACTCCAAGCAAATACTGCCCCAATTCCCGTTCAAGCTACCCAGCCTCATTAGAGGTCTCATCGGAGATCCAACGAGAAAAACTTCAATCTCTCAACCTCCTACAGTCGCTCTTTGGAACGACGAAGACGATTGGGCGGCGAAGAAAGTGTCGGGTCCGACATTGACGTCGACGAACTCATCAAAGGGACGTTATACTGGCCGATGGTGAGGATGAGCCCACCTTTGAGGTCGTGCCTATGGAGGGTACAGGTGGAGCTAAATCCAAGAAAGGCGGGAAGTCGACAACGAATGCCGCCGCCGAGCACGACGAAGACAAGGGAATGAAATGGATGTTGACGAACTCAGCCTCAGACGCACCCTTCAAAGCTCAAGGAAAACCTGGCTTCAGCTCAAAAGGCGACATTAAAGGACTTATTTGCTCCGAGAGAGGAAGAAGGTACAAGCGCTCTTTCCTGTCGTCTTTCGAGACTGCTTATATTATCATTGTGTTATCTACAGGAGGATTCTCGCTACTCGGTCACCTTGACCCCGACATCGAGCTAGACGAATCATTACCTTTCTTCGTCGACGAACCTGCTCGAGAGCCAGCACAACAAAAGACACCACTGCGCCGACATCGTTACCGGTCTACATACCTTCAGTACCCATAACTTTGCAGACCCAACCATCTCAAGCACCGTTAGTCCTCGACCCCAAGCGTCCTCTCTTTTCCCTATCTCCTTTCAAGACCACACCACCGTCAACAAAGCTCGCCAACGCGACGTTTTCGACGTTATCAAAGACAACGGGTGGAACTGGCGCAACCCTGCCGTTGGATTCTTCAAGTCCGCAGCGCCGAATGCTGAAGAAGAGATTAAGAAAAGGTGGGAGGAGTCCAAAGGAGATCTGACCCGGGATTGGAAGAGGAGACATAGAGAGGCTGGGAAGGTCAATAGGAGAAAGAGAGGGTTGACGAAGGAGAATATTGACGTATTGGAATTGGGTGGATTCGCTTAAGGTGGCTGAGACGCATGGTATGATGTCGTATATGTACATGTCCTTCAGAGGCGGCGTTGTTTGCTTCCGAAAACAATATCTAAACCTGTTTTCTTGACCAGCTTCGTTGTGCTATGGACTGCCGTTGAACTTATTATTCGTACCTTTGTCACGAACTACCCTCAAGCATCAAAGCAATGAATATCCCAAATAAAACGATGCGTTGCACCGGCCTTCCTTGCCTAGCTCTTCATTCTAGCCCTTACTGAATTACTACAAAACTCTCAGCCCATATCTACCTACCATGGGAGTTTCTCTCATACTTGAAGATCCGAGTCCCGACTCAATCAAAGCTGTAGAGTAGCCTAAACATAGGCTTCTTTACCCAGGATAATACAAATTTCCTGCTTTTTTCCATTGGGAGCAATCATCAAATCATTTTGGGAGACATGGAGCGACAGGTCGCAAGAGTCATCATGGTCGTAGTGTCATATGCTCTCAGCTGCTTTGAGCCAAGTCTAAGGAGAGGATATGATTTTCTTATTGTCAGCGAGAAAATGCCAAGAAATGTTCTGCGTTGTGGAGTATTTTGCACCCGACGCCTGTTACATAGTAGTAGCCAGCGTCTTGGGTATTATTTATCACTTCTGACTTCTTTGCCATCTATCTTGACTTCTAAATCCGTGGACCTCGACTACATCTTTTCCTTTGATTTCCCCTCCCCCGGTGCCTCGCTCTCGGCTCACGGTATCTGGTATTCCCTTTCGATGTGAGCATTTTAAAGTTTACTGGGTATCAAGCCGCCGGATCGTTGGATGTATATTTATACAAACTTTTCACTTCCACACGTCTACCACAGGTATCAACGATTTCAGGGCGGATTTGAAGAAACACCATGTGGTATGTATGGTCATATGTATGATGGTTCGGTGCCGTCTTAGTACTGTCCAAAAATCATCCAGCCGTCTATCCTTGCATTCTTTGAATTCCCCTCTTACAGGCATAGTATTGCTCTGTCTTCTGGCAGAAAACTGCCTAACAAACGAGCAGTGTGCTTCACTGATTTCTTTTTGGGATAAGCAAGATCCTGACGCCAACTCTCCTTTACTCGTGACATGAGCTATTCTTTCGATTTTCTCAATGTATAAACAGCCCGTGTACTTTAAGCATGTCCCCTTCACAACCTCGTCGTTGTTGTCCTCCGCCGGCAAACCTTGAACCGTACATTACATCCCAATTTAAATTTAGACCTTCAATGGGACCGTAGATGACACGATGTCTTCCATTAAATCTGGTGCAGGGAAAAAACCCCGTCGGCTTCTCGTTGTCTACCGGTAGAGTGACTTCTGAATGACTTCTCGGGAGTATAGTTGAAGTACCTATACGGTCAGCGGATGAGTTTCGGAAGTATTCAAAGACCGACTGCATACTTAGTCGGTAATTATTTCCCTTGCCAGATGAGGAACCAGTTTTACGGGGACCCGTCTGGCGCATTACCGAGCGGTACCCGTGCCCTGATTTCTAAGGACGAGGTCTCTCTTTAAATCCGATTGCAGAATACAAGGTACTCTCCGGCCGGGACTGGATGTGTACTGGAAATTGTCCGCTTCCGGGAAGTAAGCCTCAGTGATCGATCGATCACGACTTATTTAGTCCGGAGATGGTAAATGTGGCGCATTGCTCAACGAAGTTTATCCGGATTCCAAATGCAACCCAATGCAACTCAGAATGAGATGCAGCGGTGAAGTCCGACCTCTTAAAATTAATAGGCAGACATCTTACCGATGATGCCTCGTGTCGAGCTAAACTTTATACACCGCCCTATCAACTGCACAGCCTAAACGCAGCTATTTCAGAGCCGGATGAGTCATGTTAAATCCATATTTCTTATATACAGCACTTCATAATTCCAACCTCTACCACTAAACTCACTCTCGGATCTGTAACAGGGATGGCATCATCAAAGAAGAGGTTCAAGAGAACGGAAATTAGGACAGAAAGGCTTCTCCTTCGCGGAGCTGAAGAAGACGATCTTCCCGCATTCAGGAAATGGTTCGAGGACCCAGAAGCAATGAAATATTGGTAAGTAGCTTAGAAACATGGCAGGTACAGTGCGTGTCACCTACTACATGAATGCGATTGACAGGTCCACGGCCGTCCACACGAGTGTAGAAGAGACCCAGGATTTCATCGACATGATGATTGAATCCCCGTATCACAGCAAACTTGAGTTTGTGGTATGCCTAGTTGATTCTGTGGCAGATAATAATGCCACGACATGTGCGCTAGGAGAACCGAAACCAACAGTTATCGGAATTGCGGGCATTTGGGACGATGATGAGATTGGATTCATCTTCAATCGCGAGTACTGGGGAAAAGGCTATGCCTCTGAGGCAATTCAAGTTCTTCTTAATAAATTTTGGACAGAAAATAAAAGCGCTCAAGGTCTAGTCAAGGCAGATGCAGACCCGCGCAACGAAAGTTGCATACAGTTATTGAAAAAGTTTGGGTTTATGGAGGTTGGGAGGGAGAAGAACACTTTCGAGACTCATATAGGGTGGTGCGATAGCGTCTACTTAGAAGCTAAAAAGCCTAATGCTTTGAAATAATAAATTCGGTAGACCGTGAGTGTTGAACATGACTATGTAGTTGACCCTATTTAATTTCTCGCTTGGCAGGTCAATCCTCTAGTCGTCCCTCATGGCTCTTTTTTCCCAGGCTCCCATTTCGGCCAACTAGGGCCACCTCAAGCAACTCAAAATTTAAATTTGAAGCAACCAACATATTCTCTCATTCGTGAATCCCAATTGCACTGTCACACATCCTTTCTTAGGATTCATAAATATGTGGACAGGCATAACTCATTCTCGCAAAAATAAAAAGTAGATTTGTAGACCGTGTTTTGTAAAAAAAAATGGTGTTTTTCTTAACCCATAAGCACGAGATATGGGTAATGGAATGTATAAATGATTGTGCCGTAGTTGATCTGCCTTCAGGTCGCTTCCTTCAACACTTTGTCATACTCTTCACTTCTGTAATATTCACCTGCGCTCTTCCGTCTTCCTTTATTTTGGAATACCTCTGATAATGAGAGGACGTTTGATGAAATTGTTGAAATATGAATATACTCCTATTATTACGCGACGCGACGATCACATGAGCCTAAAATAGCGGCATGATCGGCAATCCATTTTCTAAGCGATTAGGCTTGCAGCACCGACTTCAATGTCCTCCTAACAGTAAAGACAGAGAGGTCAACTCGCTGGCTTCTTTCTGAAACTTCTGTTCAATATCCAATGGCCAGAGTTAAACAAGCACCGGATCCATTATTGGCTACTCCGTCAGAGTCTGTCCTTGGTATGTTTCTTCTCGCAATGCGTGGTCGGCGAATCCTAATGGGTACGTTGCAGGCAAAAAGCGCCTCAGGAGCGAGAAGACGGGCGAAGAAAGACCCAAGAAACGCGTTAAAGTCAACGTTCAGCAGCGTCCCGCTACAAGCTCCCTTGCCAAATTATCCACGGCTGGAACAAGTCAATCAGTCCCAACAGCACCGACCTCGGCGCCACAGCAGGAGCAGAAGAAACTTAGGGGAAGGCCAAAGAAATTAGCAAATGGTAAGGATATTTGTTTTACGAACGACGCCTACGCTGACTGGCAAATGATCAAGTCGAAGCAACCTCCACTGTTCAAATCACTATCGCACCATCAACTTTGCCACCGGCTGCCCCACCTCCGGCGGAATTGCCAAAGAAAAAAGGAAAAGCGACAGGTAACCGTTGACTATCTATCTCTAGACCTTGTGTCCGTAGCTGAACGCAATTTTAGACAAGAAAACTACAGGCCTTCCACAGCTCAAATGGAAAATAGTACCCTTGCAGCTTCCGTCAGCGGCAATAGTCCCAGGAAATACTTCTCAACCTTCTCCCCTGAAAACCACCCTTAAACCGAGGATATGGACCGCTGTTAGTTCTCTGTCTCTTCAACCTACACTCTCATCTAACCAGAAACAAGAGCAGAGAAGAGTTGTTGGCGATTATGCCAGAAATGGCCGGCTCGAAGTCCTTCAATGGAATGTCCTGGGAATTCTACGAAACGCCTGTATTGCTGCTGGATGACAAGAACACCACTGTCTTTGGAGTTCGGAAAGATGGACTGGATGAATATTCTTTAGACCTTGTCACGTACGTTGTCTTCTTAATATCCATCTCTTTGCACGCTGAAGTTCGACGATGTCCATTCTAGCACCCGGTCGTTTGTAGGTCCGAGACCCATGGAATCCATTGCACAAGAGCCTGAAGCACCTCTCGAAGCTGCCGTTGTCCCCAGCTTGCCCACTATCAAAGCAGAACCAGGCCCATTTGAACCCCAAAGCTCGGACACTGCCTCCGCCTCGACTGCCAGATCATCAACCAAAATTCGGCGCGCACCTCAGTACGATTTCCCGAAGGGAAAAAAGGCTTCGTTTGCGCAACACGATATTCCTATGAAAGACGTTGGATGTAAAGATAAAATTGAAGCTCCTCAAACGACGACCAACTTCGCTGCACCTTCATTGCCGATAGATTCTACCAGCACGAATGTTGAGGGAAGTGGCCATCCTATGGCTCTGGACTCGGATGCTCCGCGTGGTTCTGGGATTTCAACTCATCAATTGGATGCTAGTGCTGGAAAGAAGGTGTCCAAGAAGAAAGGCAGGCCAAAGACCAAAGTCGCCGCCGCTGAGGTTTTACCCATAGCTAGAGCTATTGAGGAGAAACATTCAGCTTCTGCAAGTCTGCCTCAGTCTCGCTCCCGAGATGACGCCAGTCTGATGCCTCCTCCACCTCTTCCTGCATCTGCACTTTCGGATAATACTCCGCATTGGGCACCGAGAGGCGAAGCTCCTGCGGAATCAAATTTTGTTCCTCCGACCCCATCTCTTTCCACCATGAATGGATATTCTACCTCAATACCTCATCTTCCTTTCCCGATACCCCATCCTCCTCCTTCTCAACCTTGGACTTACCCCGCCACTGCTTATCCAGGCGCAGTACATCACACACCATCACTTTCGTATACCCAGCCCAACTCATTATCCCCGTTCTCAAATGAACATCTGAACATCATCCATTCACCTTCTCCTATTACCTCAGGTATGAAATACGACAATCCAGAAGCTATACATAAACTTTTGGACAATGCAGATGTAGCGCATCCGCCTGCGCCACGAGGGTCTGTCGCGCCTCCACTTCCCTCGAATTGGCAAAGTCAGGGGCAGAGGTCTGAAAAGAAACCCTTCATACTGGTCCTGAGAGCGCCTCTCACATGAAGCAAGTTAATCCTTCAACGATGTCTTCACCTTTTTCAGAGCCACGACCGACAGGGCAATTTGGTGCCCCTCCCAATACCAATACCACTTCCACGCGAAGATGCCTTCGTCTGCCTCCAGATGGGATGCTCTCGCAGCAACCGCTAGAGATATCATTTCAAGGCAGCGTCAACGACAACCTCTACACCCAACGCCACTGCCTTTGGCGGGTCCAGCGTCCACAATTGGGAACGCTCAGGAACAGGAGCCCGCGAATAGCCCAACTAAACTAACTACAGGCCAAGATACGTTAGATTCCAACTTGGCTACAGAGGCTGCACCGGTTCATCCTATAGTCGGCGTTGCTGGACCGACGCCAAAGGAAGATGAGTGTCTAAGACCTAAGACCTTCCAAGAACACTTAGTGGACCATGTTCCGTCTCCAATTCCGGAAGAACTCCAGGCTATGGTGGATTCGTACCTGTATGGGAGGCCAATCACTCTCATTGTGTCTCGGGGTTTGCTTAACCAATACTGGGCTCTAGATATGCCGAAGGAGATGGGCTATGTTATGATGGGCTACTTCAGGATATTGGGCATCCAGGTATGTACCTTTCTACACAAATTTGGTTTCAATTTCTGAAAGTTTCATGATTTTTCGTCATCCTTCTAATAGGAGGCTCGCGTCACTATGGACCGCAAGGTTCAAGCTCTCGATGGTCTGTCACTATCTGGTCGGGTCGAGTGGCGATTCCGACTCCGATGGGCCCCCGGTGGCGAGGAATTCATCATGCCCAACATCGACCCTGAAGTCCTGGAGGATCCGTGGTGGAGACCTCCTTATAAACCGCCACCGCCATTATTCTCAGCCATTGACGAGGACATCGCTGCTTCATCGCAACCTCCAGTCTCGTCAGCACCACCCAACTTCCGCGCCGCGACTCAGCAGCCTGAAGAGCCAGAAGACCACGTCCTAACGACATCCAAATATCGCCAAGCACGGTTGGTGCATCATGAATACCAATTCAGGCATCATCACTTCCGAGAGCTGTATGAGAGCTTGTTGCCTACGTACCTCTTAGCGCCTTTTGGGAAGACAGTGAGGGATCTCTCATTTCCTCGTGGGTGGTTATGCAATACATGTGGCAAGGTTAACTACCAGAGAGCACTGAGGCATCGCTATTGTACAAGTACGGCGTGCAAGGTCAGTACGTCTTCGTCGTTTCCGTATCACCTGCTGCCTGTTTGGTTGAATCGTGTTCTTACTAGGGGAAGATCACTGTCGCGCCATACGCTCTGTCCTTATTCACTATGCGAGATCCGCAGGATCGTCTGCCGGTCTCGCTGCCATATAATACCTATCCTTCAATTTTGGAGCCTGAGATCGCAAGTTTCGATGGGGGGATGAGAGCGATCACTTATGAGCTGCGAGATGACGTGCCTTCTAAGCCATACATCAAACATATATTTACGGGTAACTATCCTCCATTGCAAGCCAACGCGAACAAGCTACTGGAAGACATCCAACTGGGAGTTGAATTGTTCAGAGGTTTCGGAGATGGCTGTGGGTGTCTGATTATTTATGTAATAATTCATGATTGATTGGCCTTTCTTTAGCTCCTTACTTTTCTTATTCTGCCAGCCGCCCTGAAGGCCTCAAGAATTCTTCAGCCGCTGCGGACTGGACAAACGTTCCTCCTGCTGTCAATGATGCTAAGAAACTCATCGTCAATGAAGCCACGGGGTTTGCTCGTCTCTCAAAGGAATCTCTGTCGATCAATAAGTTGAAGATAATTTCTTGGGTGACGGTTGGGACAAAGAAAGTTCGTATCCCATCATCACTCAATTTTCGTTTCTTAAGTTTGAAACCCGGCAGAATACAGGCTCCGGGCCTTTCCATGCAAAGGAGAATCCAGTAATGATTCTTTGCCTCGGTTGCGACGTCGCTTTAGCGCTACACCTCAAGTCAGTCGAGATACTTCCAAGCAAAAGATTAGATGTTAGCAAGAGAGAGTACAATCCGTGGTGGAATATATCCGTCTCTACGTCAACTGAACCATATGCCGCTGAAGATGAGGAAGAGCTTGAGGAAGAAACTCTTCCTGTGTCACTTCTGAAGGCATCTAGTTCGAATGATAACGCGGAAGCATCGGGATCTCCCAAGAAAGCAAAAGCTTCCAAGAAAGATGATAAATCAACGTTTATTCTGACCCTCATGCATGGGGACATGGCCGTTCTGTTTGGAGATGACTTTGATGTGAGCCCCCTTCCTTCAGCTCTGGCATTGGGTACTAACTTTGCGTCCTCAAGTACTCGATCAAGAGGGATGGGACATCGATTCGTGATTATGCGACTTATCTTCTGTTCTTGTCAATATTGATCATTCCTTCTCAATAGTTGTTATTGCCTCATATGAACCCGCCAAGTAATACGAGAGCAGTTGGTTCGTAGAGCCTTATCTGGCTCTCCATTGTCCCACTGTAACATATGAACTCGACACTTGAAGCGTACTCGATGACATCAGTCCAGCATTACCTAGTGATCTAAACTGGCAGCGAGCTGGTTCCAGTGCAATATGTTGAGGAGGAAATTGTGCTGGTGCAAGAGACTACGACGCCCCAACAGATGAGTCATGGCTAAAGTATGTTGTCGTCGACGTAAAATGCTAGTTCAACCTAGTAGAATATACGGTATGTTATATATCTCCTGTACGAAGAGAATGATTTACTGTCAAATAAACAATCGAATGATGGTTCGTTTCAAAAGCTACAAGTGGTGGTCTATCAAGAAACAATAAAAGCCCAACTCAAATATGGGCGATTCCAGCAACCGAACCCATCAACAGTGCATCCACCTCGCCACCGGTCTTCTCGTCTAACCACTGATCCAGCTCCTCGAAGAAAAGCATGGACGCACCGCCCTGTGCTTTCACGGCTTTCTTCGCAGGCCACATACCCTTCTCCTCCAAGCCTATGAAGTTGATGAGTATTCTCGTATCTTCAGGTTCATCTGAAGGCATTTTGACGACCATGTCAAAGGAGTAGGTGTCGGTGCCGTAAAATGAGCCTTCTTTGATGTGGTGCGGGCGTACTCATTTGCGGGTTGTCGTCTATGGACCATTGCAGGACGTAAGCGTCGAAGGCGACGACTGGATGGCAAAGTCAGCAAATGCCCTAAAAAGTCGGCGTTTTCAGAAAAGAACCTACCTGTCCAAATTAGTCCAGGATGTAAACATGGACAGTAAGATTTCGCGTCCCCGGTAAGAAATGTTCATTATGTTCAACAGCCATAACCACGAACTGCTGGAAGAGGCCACGGCGAGACATAACTTGGATCAATGGCCAAGGGTATCTTGTAAGGCGTCAAAAACTATAAGCAATCAATTGTCAACCAAAAGCTGATTGCGGTAAAAGGCATGGAATACTCACTGCGGAGAAAGGGTATAGGTTATCCCAGTCGCTGTTATCATCGTTCATGACGATTGGAACAGGCGTCATGCCTGTCGCACTGAACTCTTCCGCAATCTCCTCCACTAAACGATGAAATCCAGGCGCGCCGTCCGCTGTAGCAAGGTGTAGATGGTGTTCGCTCGATGTGACCTACAGAGGAAAGAAGAGTAAGCTTCAACGCAAAGCCAAAGGTATAAACGGAAAAAACTTACATTCTCCGTGTGTAGAATAAAAAGCCGCTTCTGATGCATGCTATCAAATGGATCTAATGTGGCAAAAAATGCCATGGAAAGTGCAGTAGCCATACTCGTGTAGATGATACCTCTAAGGAGAGCACGTCGTCCAAATCTATGTGCAAAGGGAAGCGCAAGAGGGAGTGTCATTGCTCCCAGACTTGCAATGATGGTGGCAACAATGTTATCAGCAGGTGCATCGGCACCAATGCGTCCTGTCTGTCGGGTTGAAGTGAGTAAATTACAAGGGGCGTGGATGCTTCTTGGTCTCACCAAGGGAACGAAAACGTCGAGCACGCCATATAACATAAGTAATCCGGTGGCGGAAGGCAACGTCTGACCCAATCCATATGTCCAAAGAGAAATTCTCTTCGTCGAACCGATTAAGATAGTATTCACCACCAAGGCGATGAAAATGGGTAACGCGTTCAAGAAAAATATCGCCGCAGAGCCTACATTGGCCATCTGCACGCCAAGTGCCAAGGTTGCTTGCAGTAATAGGGTCGTTGTGAACACAGACTGCTCATGCATTTCGCCAACGAGGTATTGTGACACCAGCGCACCTAATTTCATGGACCTTGGTTAGAAGATGCAAAACAATAGCAAAGATAAGAGTACCGACCGAGCAGAGCAGCAGGTGCATAAAGCCCCAGGGGTAGCATTGGGCTCTTGAACCAGCTCATCCCCTTGTTCAGCGCACTCCTCATAATGATTGCAACCACATTCGGCACGAGCAAAGTACCAACAGTGCCTGACACAACGGCCGCAGCTCCCTTGGCCTGTTCTTTCCAAAATCCGTCATTGCCCTTTTTCAGTGCAGGTGCAGGATCGACATAGGTCCATCGTACAAGCGCGAATGAGGCTATGAGTAAGGCGGAGTATAGGACTTTGGCTGTCTGGAAGGAGTAGATGAAGAAAGTTTGTCCGAGATGTGAAAAGTAGACGGTGGTTGGGCGACTGTAACCCTCAGTTAAAGAGGAAATCCGTGATTCTGAAGATGACAGGTGTTTTAGGAGGGCGAGAGTGTTTTCGCCCATGTGCTACAAGGCAAAAAGGGCATGATAAACGCATTGAAACAGTAAGAACTATGAAAAAAGGGGTGCGTACCTGTGCAACGCCAGGCTCTATATTTTCGACCAGATCCTGGAGAAAAAATAATCAAAAAGGGGTTCTTACTTCAAAATGGAATTTGAACGGACCTTACGCATGTGGTATAGGTAACTGTTTCCGACAACCGCCATCTGAGGATGAAGTCAGATATATAATAAAATATGACGCAAAATGAACTGGATGAATTACGTCAAGTCCTGTGACGTTGAGATAGTATTCGAATTGGCGGAAGTCGGTGCTGCAAGGAAACTAAATCACGCTGTCGTCAAAGACAATCAAATGGAAAGAACGCACTCTGAGAGGATGATTCCCGAACTGAAGATGTCATTGGCAAAAACAGTGCCATGAGGTCTACAGATGTCATACGTCGGTAAACCACGCTTCGAGGCATTGTAAACAGTCAATCACCTCGGGACATGTGAATAAGCTTCAATCATTTGCTCAGAGGTTGCTTGGAAAAGGATTTCTCGTCCAGTCGTACCAGCAGCTGTCGGAATATTAGCTAAAAGGGAGTAAGTTAAAGAAACATCAACTCGCCCTCTAAATTTACCACTGCTCGCACGCTGTTCGGCATTAAGAAATCAGCATACTGAATAATTGAAAAAGTATCCAAATTACGTTGAGGCAATAGGATGTTGAGTAGAAAAGAGGTGTGAACCGTCTTGAAGTGACTCTTCTGCATGATTGAACACTAGGTGATTATGATGAGATTCAAATACACGAATCTGGTATGAGAACTCACAAATATGATAGCATGCTTCGGAGACCACTCGGGAGTTTCAATCAACACACGCATACAATCCAACATTACACCAACAGACAAGGCATCATCAGCAGCGCCCGGGCTGGGCAAAGTGCTGTCGAGATGTGAATTGACTAGAACGGCGTGTTCTTTGCCTTCAGGTGTTCCGTCCGAATACGGACAATGATATTGCTGAGATTCACGTAGGTCTTGTAGAGTCGCTTGCCCATCATGTCGAACCTACCTTGTCTCAGAATGGCATAAGGAGTCGATGACGAAAAAACGCGTACCGATGATTCCCACTGCCTTCCTGTCGCCAGACTTCACACTCTAGTTTACGTCCAGTCCGCTCGACTATCCTTTCACAATTATGCTTAACTTGCGTTGCCGCTTCGACCATCCAATTGTCCGCCAAAGCATGCTCGTATGTTCCTACGGTTCGATAGCCTATGCCTTCAGAAAGGTGTTTAGCGACACCGAGGATACGGTCCTCTGAGATTTGAGGTAGCTTGGTGATTGGATCCGTTCTAAAATCGCGTCAGCGTATAGAAGACCAGGTAAACCATTCTTGTATCGTCCTTACAAGGCTGTTATGGGTTCCGGTAGTTCTGAACATAAAAAGGTAAGATAAAATGCTGCGAATAGTCAAGATGAAGACCCACTGAAGTGGTGGAAGTACGACAGCAGAGGACAGCCAATAAGCACAGGCGACAACACCAGCAGCGAGCGCCATGGACCCCAACGACTACCAGAGGGCATGGCGGTGGTAAAGTCAGGAAGAAAGAGAGGATGTGGATAACTTGGACCCTTCTAACCTCTTTGCCTCTTCGACCCAGTGACTGCTTTAGGACACGTCTGACAGGCTTCCGGCGTCAGGCAAAAAATCACAGTCTACTTTGAAGAGTATTTCCCCGAATTAATGCCGACTTTTCTAGGGAGGTAAAGGGCGGAATAGGAGGAAAGTGAGGAAAGAATGCGGAAACCAGAAACAGGACTCACAATCGCTGGGAGACACCGCCACCGCTGACCACTCGCCGTTTACGCGTTTGCGACCGGTCTGCCGGTACCCGGATCAATCATTCCAACGGCTCGGAATGTCTAATTATAAACTCAAAAATAGGAGATGTGCGCGTCTTTAACATGTAAATAATGGGCCTTCATATGGAATGAGACTATGTAATGGACATTGCTTTTGGAATATCTGTCAAAGCACAGAATATCTAGGTTCTGTTCTATCCTTTGCCTGTGGGCTCAAAAACTTCATAAACTTGAGATGTGGAAAGACATGGCGATATATCAAGACATAGTAAGCGCGTGGTGCATTGAGATATCTTCCTCAACATCAGCAAGACGGCGGTCATAATGCGTGAAACGAAGACACTCGACACTCCAGATGATGGTGTGGTTGTGATCGGTTCTTCAGCTGTTCTTATAGTGCCATCAGAAGAATGGAAATATGCACTCACACACCGTCTTTTCATTTCTCGAGAACGTGTTCGGGAATAAGGTCCATCAATATCTCCCATGAATTCATTGTCGACCTTAGTATGCTCATCGCTGGCTCAAAAAAGCTTTTGCAAACCAACAAAACCCATATAAGCTGCTGGCTCAGCTCGAGGTCGAGGCAACAAGGAAATAAAAGAAAGAGCTGACTTGAAAGAAGGAGAATGTCAGATCTAGAAGGTCCTCATCAAGCTTGCATCAAGCACAACTTTCGATTGAGGTGTAATAACTTGAAGCCCATCGACAGCTACCACGAACCTCATTTTGAAGAGTGAGTAAATAATCATAAATCAGGGTGAGTTCCGTGTCATATATGGTCATATAGGTTGCTAGATAAGATTAGATTGAAAAGTTCGAGAGTTATAAATAGAGCCCCTAATGAGCACACCAATCACTTGACGCATTGCAAACACGCACAAGCCTGATGGACTACTCTGAACTAGGGGTACTGTGCTATTAACTGAAGATTTCGATCCCATGTATCTTTTGGACGCTCTCATTACAAAAATTTCTGGAAAAAGACTTGACTAGCTGAACGAGTTACGCGGTTTACGAGCGAGGCGTCGGCACCAATTTAATGCGAACTGGGTTTTCGAGCCTCCAAATAAACGCTGTCGCACCACCCGATGTGCGTCTCATACGTATTCTTCGCCATCCCAACTTCCACGAATCCCAGCTTCTTTAACAATCTCAAGCACCTTTTATTCCTCGGATCAACGTCTGCCTTGATAGTCGCCTCCTCACGCTCGTTGGTCGCCCAAAACTGTTTGATAATAGCGTCCAGAGCCTCAAATGCATAACCCTTTCCCCAATACTCCGAACTCAGAAGGAACCCAATTTCTTGGCCGTTCCATATTCCCGCTTTTCCGATAGGAATGGCGCAGCACTCGTCCGAACCACCCGATGAAATCCCAGTACTGCTTGCATCGGGCAAGCAGACCACGAAATCGAGGACACCATTATATGGCGACTTGATCATGTTGTCGAGAAATTTCTTCGTCTGCTCCATGTCCGTGTGTGGGGCTGTTGACCTGAATAGAACAGAGGGCAATCAGGGGCCCACCCGACCTCCCAGCTGAATGCTTCTTTACCAGTACTTCATCGCCTCTGGATCCCATAAAAACTTCTTAAACGCAAAGAGGTCGCGTTCCTCTGCGGCTCTGAGGAATAGCCTTTCCGTCCATATATCCGTCTGGGCCATTTAAGGACAGCTAGAGTTGAGGCCGGCTGGTTTTTGGTGGTTGATTTTAGTGCGAATGATATATGCTTAAGTACGACGCGTCTTATACAAACTGACTTCCCTATAACGTGGGACGTTCAGAATGACTCGACTTCATGACTCGTTCCCAAATACTACAGGTCAGCCCTGATGATGCTAATCAGTCTTATTAATACCTATATACAATATGCACGATATAATGGTCTACGTAAGTATGGCTTGTTAACGAGTGTGGACCGACTACGTCCGAAAGTTGAACGGAAGTCGGGTAAACGGAATATCGTCATTCCGCCGTCCGATGAGCGCTAAATAATGAACTGCGCCGTAAGCATGCGCAGGACGCATACGTTTCTCCTCTACTCTGATCTTACATTGACAACAAATGTAAAATGCCACAGATGGCTAGCATATAATTTTTGGGGAGAGGGGAGTTATGAGGTTACGAGCTGAGAATACAGAAGGTTCGAGTCACTAAACACCGAGATGTACAGACATAGCGCTACAGACTACAAGACAAAGAATTGCTCGCAATCCCACATATAATATAATGGAAGGTAGTAACCAACCGGGTATACAATAAATAGATAAAGAATCGCATACAACAAGTTCAAACACGTACAAGACGAGCAATAGTCTCGCCCAGTGTTAGGCCATTTGGAATGACGAAAGGACCGAATCATAAGAGGCCCGAAAGGCAAAGAAGCACCTATTGCTTCTTTTTCTTAGGAGCGGGAGCTACGGCAGAAGATAAGAGAATTAACTGCAAGTACGTTGTGAATACGAAGGAAAGATCAAAACGACGCACCAGCCCTTGCAGTCGGCGCTGCCTTCCTTTTTGCGCCTCCTTCATTGTCTTCATCCTCAGCAGCGGGTGCGGCCCTCTTTGCCTTTGCTTTTGCCTTAGGCTTGTCCTTTTTGACAGCCCAAGCACCTACAGGGGCACCTGGATCATCTAGACAGTCAGGACAGAACCACTCGCCGTCAGGTACAGCATCAAGAGGAGGGTCGAGGCATTGCAAGTGCCATGGAGAGTCACACTACGCAACAAAATAAATATGTGTTCACGAGCAAAGTAGCCAAGTGAGAAATACCTTGTCGCACTCCAGAGGTGAATCATCCTCTCCATGATCTTTGCCACATCCCATACAAAGAGACGGTGGGTTGACGTCTTCAGGGTGTCGAGGCATATCTGAAAACTTGTCGTTAGGCTTGGCGAGGAACAATGTCGTGTTTTGTCCCGCAGCGATGCTGTATGTAATTGAGAATATGCCCAAAAAGAAAAATGTCAGTTAAGGGCTTACTCAAATACATGGATACCGACAAGAGGGGCATTCCTTGTAGGCTTGCTGGAGCTTTTCCTCTCTTCTGGACCTAGCCCGAGTTCACCTGGTCATCGGCATTATACACATGTGGTGCAGATTAAGGAGCGACAGTAGCAATACGAACCGTTGTTCGCGTTTTGACCCCAGCAGACAGTCATAGGCGAGCCATCATCATCAGGAGTCACTAACCAGTGTGTGACCCCTCCAGAACGTGCTATAATGACCTTGCAGGCCCTATAAGACACAAGTAAGAAAGTAAAAATAGTTCAATGTAACAAAACCCACATGATGTCCTGCATGTAACGGAAAGTCGAGTAAGGCGAGCCAGAAGAACCTAAGTCGCGTGAGCTGAAATTTTGACGTGATTGTACGTCATGTCAAATCACAAATCACCTTCTCCGCTGTTCTTCCACTGCAAAAAAGAGACGCGTCATTAAAAGGGAAAACGCGCCGGCGAAGCGAAAATACGAACTTTGCCAGCCATCCAATACATCTTCTGCTTATCAACCACGATACTGTTCGAGGGGCCTGCAACAATGTCCATGGCCATGGTTGCCTCATTCGGTCCAGCAAACTATAAACCTATGTCAAAACTCCTTCGAAGAAGAGTTAAGAACTTGTGACGCGCCTGAGGGACAACTTTCGGTTTCAATGCGTCCACCTGGTTTCCCAATCCAAGACGACAATATCCATTGTAGCCCCATCCGTAGACGACACTAGAGCATGGTTAGCTTCATCCAGAGTCTCCACACATTCCTTGAGCCCACCCTGTCGAGTCTAAAGCCAGACTGTGTTGCTGACCGGAAACAATTTTGACAATGTGCTTGCCGTCCAGCTCCTTGATATAAACTGGAACGAGTTAACGCGGCTGTAAAAAGCGGAAGAGGCGTGGACATACCAGGTGTGGTTTCAATGTCGAACGTGGTTTTGTTGCCCGTTGTGATGCGTTCACCCGTCGTGCCATTGCCCAGTTGGCCTTTTTCTGCACTTCCAAAAGCGAAAACTGAGAGTTCCTAGTTCAACGCACCGTTCAAGGCATGAGAAGAGAAAGAATGCACCTTTGCCGGACTTGGTGAGGACGAGCGAGAACGTAATACCCGCGGCGGCCTGCACGACATGTTCCTTCTTCCCGCCATGATTCACAGAGACAGTATGGAAAGCGGACACCTCAGAGGAGACATGCTGACCGCACTGCACCGTTTTAGATTAGAAAATAGCACTCATGGTAGTACAGGAAGCTACTGACTTGACCCAAGTTGTTCTGCCCGCCGCCCATACGGACCCGTCACTCCCAACCAGTAACGTATGGTTCCTTCCACAAGCGGCGTGGACGAACCGGGTACCCTTCGGAGCTCCCAAATCTGTCGCCTTAACCAAGCGGGGCGCGTTCTCCGATATGAATTCGGAATCCGGTACACCGAGGGCTGAGAACCCGTTGCGACCAAACAACCATGCTTGACCCTCTATGTCGAGGACGACGAAGTGACAGCCTGCGCATGAAGTGTGTATGGACACCGACTTGACATTTAGCAGCGACCGAAGGAGATATGGTTCGAGGAGGTCGGGATTTCTACGAGTCGCCTGTCGCTTGAGCGACCCAACGTTCTCGAAGTTAAAACGTAGGAAGACTTACTCTGATTCGCCATTTTCCACCCCAGATGACCCTCCGCGATCTTTACGTCCAAGTTTGGGCCTGCATTCATGAAAAGAAGCAGGAGAAAACAGGAGTTTGGGTTGAGCAGCTAAGAGTGTGAGAAACCAACTTGAGAAACGCACCAGTCAGTACCACCGCAAATTAGGACTACAATGGAACTGTTAGCTGAGAATACTGATATAAATACTCATTTCAATGTACCTCGACCCCACTGCTGCTCAGTGGATGTTTGTGCTTCGTCGGTGGTCATGAAGGGCTTAGTTGAGTTGCAAAGTTGTTTCTCTCGGTCACCTGCATCGCATCCCCGGTGTTGTCTTTCTCCCAAACGGACGTCCTCACCATTCATGCTGGTAGGCAGGATAACAACAATTAGTATTCAAATACGCGTACGTGGCCATTATTAGACCATCTGCAAGGGGTATCTATATTTTGTCTCCTAGGAGAACAAAATGGGGGATGAGAAATAATTCTATCGGGGACCAGCGTGGTGTGAATGTTTAAATACTGTAAAGCTGACGTTCGTATACACTCGCGTCATGCATGAGAAGCGACTGAAATTGAAGACAAGCAGGCAAGTGCACATTTAATCGCTGAGTTACTCACAGGATGACGTATCTTCTTCTTGATAAGATTTGGAGGCAACCTTAGGCAATGAGACTAATATAACCTGCCAATAGAATGGATATCAGAGACTTCTTAAATGGATATCACGGAAAAATAATGGCAGCTAGGCGGGTATAAATGAGTGGGCTACCTCCGGAGTCGCATGTCACCTTAAAAATTACGAGCGCACCAACATTCAAAAAAATATAGGCAAATGCCAGGAAGTAAGGGGCTGGGGAGGGACTGTCAGCCAAAACTGAACAATAGACGAGGAACTTTACAGATTGGCAGAGGGACTCAATAAATAAAATGGCACCCAAGAGAAAAAGTCGATTACAAGGCACCCTGCCAGAAGCCGGAATGATAGCGCACCGAGGAATACAGGGAATGAAGAGAGAGGGTCAAGTGATAGATGATAGGTAACAGTACTAGCTACAATCATCCCTCCTGCACAGGGCTTCAAACAGATCAGCCTAGAGTAGTATCACGGCAAAAGCAGATTATGGGATATCCAGAGCAAATAGAGAGGCAGATCCTCCATGTCAAAGATGTCGCGGGTTAACGTAGATAGTTCATTCTCGGATGATCACGTTTGACTTTCTTGCATTTATCCTGCGATGCCAGTTCCCAAGCCCCGATAGGATCTCAATTGCATTTATCAGAGACTAGTCAGTCAACGCTGTCTGTAGATCATAACATCGGCAATTGTCGGCTGAAGAGGGCAGTTCAAAATGTTTTTTTTTATATAAAAAGAGAGAGAAACCTAGAAACAATAAAATCAGTGAATAATTACAGCCAGATCGTAGGATGTTCAAACGCTGGAAAAAAGAGGGGAACCATAGGCAACCTACAGGCTGCCTTTGCTATTGCTGCAGATCCTTGAAACAATATTTGAAGCTTTGACGGAATTAATTACCGAGCATCAGGATCCCCTTCAACCCAACGTTCCATTGAGATGAGATGGTCGACAACAAAGGAAGGATGAGAGATGAGAATCATTGACCATCAAAGTTGTTTGGCTGAAGAGGTGCCACAAATCAAGACGTTCTCGCCTAAGCAACCCCTTGAACCTGATTCTCATCATCAGAATGCCCATATGCACAACCTGCACCCACCCAACGCCCTATCTATATACAGTCTACGAATCAGAGTACAACCTCCGGCTAGAACAATGCGTAAGCCTCATTTTCTCTCTTTCTCTCCCCCAACTCAACTGACGATTTCAATTCGCCTTGAAGTAGCCCAAATGTCTTCAATTCGTCGACCCTTACGTCGAACATGACTCTCTGACCATCCTTCTGGACCTGTTCCTGCTCAAGCGCGGTGTATATCGACATCTGCTGTATAACACTGGCGCGGAACCCCGAAGGTTGACTGGGCGTTCTGCACCCAATACGAATGCCAAATCCAAATCGAACGAACAGGAGGAAGGGCCGGAAGGTCTTCAAAAGCCAAGCCAAGCATTGGTACGACGTGTAGCCAACTTTTATTCCCTGTTCTTCTAATCAAATCCCTTGGTTTCTTTTTCTAGGAGACATGGGTGTTGATAATTAAACTCGGATTAGCCCTTACAGTTGTCGATGCGTTCATTAGATGGAGCTATCTGAATGCTAGCGTAGCGTCCCCAGCTTCAACGACAGTCCTGACACCATGGACAAAGGAGACTTTGTTTGCTTTCTTGCGTGTTTTTCTCGGCACTTCAGCTGGTACGTTAGCTTCAACATATCGTCTGGCTGTAGCAGAGATCGTGCTCATCTTTAATCTACGACAACAGAGACCATCGCATTTCACGGTGGAATCATACTTACGTGCTGCATTGTTCTGAGAATCATTGAAATCTTCCACTCCTTCCGCCCGCCACCCTCTGTGAAGTCAAGCATCCGACAACAATTCCAGTGCGTATGCTCTTCGACGCATTTTCAATTCCTCCGCTTATGCCCTTCTAGCCTCTCCCTGATATCGCTCAGCCTGTTCTATTCCTCCTTAACCAAGTTATTCCTCCTCTTCCTCCTTACGATATGGCTACCAACCACCTCCACAACTCCTCCTCTGCCAAAGATCGACAACCCCCTCCCAGAATGGGCGAAGCATCTATGGCTCCACGACAACGGCACAAGCAACCCTTTAATTCACCTCTTCGAAATTCTAGACGACGACAAGCTAGATCGAGAATGGGTGGTACGGAACGTGGTAGGGGGGATGTCAGCGGTTTTGGCCTCCGTGGTACGTGGCTGATGTTGCCTTGTCTCCTTTCGGAGTTGTCCTGGTCTTTACTTACGAGTTTGTTAGTGATCTTGGACATCCATCCGCTCTTTACGTCCATCATCATTCTTTCAGGATGGGTGGCCAAGACCGCCGTCGCTACTCTTGTTAGTAAATGGGTTGGCGAAGACGAGTTGGCTAGGGAAGCATGGCTCGCGTACAGTATACCATGAATCTGTGCCTTCGTTGCCCCCTATACATTCCATGTTTATCAGCCTCTTCTCCAACCTGTGGGCGGATTCATTCTGGAGACCTGTTGCCCGAGACCACGAACGAAAAAGAAGATTTATACATTCCAAATTTCATTATACAGCTTCAGTGGTATATCGACAACAAACAATCAAATAAGTTCATCAGTAATCAGCCGAGGACGCTTCGTGGAGTTTCTTCTTGGCTGTTCAGAAGAAAGTGTTAGTGAGCAAAGGTCTCCACAATTTCATGTCAACAAGGAGCTGCGTACCTTCATGCTTAGCCTTCTCCTTGTCAACAAAGTCGAGTCCCTTGGTCTCCACAATACGGTCGACGAAAGCAGCGGAAAACCCAGCTCTGTTCATATCAACGCTGGTTAGCAAGACCGAGCACGGTTTTAGAAGCTGAGGGGAACTCACAAGAGCTCCTTTGCCTTCTCATGAGAAGCGGGCTTGCCGTTAGCTGCGCAGTGCTTCGTGTACGCTTTCTCAGCCTGGAAAGGGAGGCGACATCAGAAGCCGCCTCGAGGAGTATGCTGTGGAAGGAGTGGTATTCACCTCGTAGGCAGCGGCGGCAGCGATCAGCTCATGCGACAGCTGAGCCTTGTGGCCGGCGTTGGCGACCTGTGAATAGAAGAGAAATTTTAACCAGATGGAATGACATAGAATGCACAAACAACATACCTCGTTGTAGCTATCTTCGTGGTGATCGAACCAACCCATGATGAGGAAGAGTAGTTATAAGAAGAGTGGTTTGGGTGAAAGAGTAGTAGGTGAAGTGGAAGAAGATCCTGCTGATCAGATAACAGCGACCCAAGCTTCCCTTTTATACCCCTCCAGATCTATTTCTTCTCCGCATCCGAATGATAACCCGACCGGCCGCCATTGACCCTTTTTTCGAAAGAATCAAAGATGGGCCGAGAAGGGCGATGTCGCCGAGCTAAGGCGATGATGAAGTGGCGATGTCGGATGTAACCAATTTCCCCTGCACTCAATCGGATAAAAATAGATGCTGATAATTAGGATCTCCCTCCCCAAGACGCCAGTTGAGAGTTAGATGGGAAAGATAAGACTAGCTTCGCCATGAATGGAATAGCCATCTGACAAGTCGAACGTGTGATGGTGGAACAATGAGAGTCAGGTGTTTCAGTTTTACCTGAAAATGATATTTCATTCTATGCGCGAAGGGGGTATACAATTAGTAGTTTACAATAGATAGATTACCTCGATCAAATGTATGTAACTTCCATCCTAATGGTCAGCGTAATGCTAGCCAAAATTAGGCTATTGAAAAAGCTAGGCACCACCTCTTGTGTCCGTGCCTTCTCTCGCCCTGACTCTCTGCCCTTTCCTTGCCTCCTGTTCTCAACTAACAACCGCTCACTGTACGTCCTCGGATCAGGATCCTCAAACACTTCATTAATCTCCTCCAACGATAACCCTTTAGTTCCACCACGAATAAGTAGATGATGATGAGCCAAATACGTCCCAAACCAAAAAGATCAAGTAAACTGTCGTCGAGGAAAAAAAAACATAAATCATGAGCAAAGTGAACAAAAATGAGTAATAGTGAGTAATGCGCAGCTACGGCGGTTGTCATACCTTTCCATCCGAGATTCTGGAGAGCGACCGGAAGACTGTCGAGGCCGT
>JADNYJ010000452.1:0-25557 GCA_015501075.1 Gymnopilus junonius | reverse complement strand
GAGCACGAGAAGGAAAACAAGGGGGAGTGGATAAAACGAGAGAGAGAAAGAGGAAGGAATTCCTCAATTGATCGTATCTAGTGCGACTCTGAGGGTGCATTTCAAGAACCACCTGTATGCGAAGAGTGGGTGGCTGAATCGGCACAACGTGGTGAAAATCAGCGGAGAAAAAGAGGAGAGCGCAAAGTGACGCATTCGATACTAGTGGTGACTGGAAACGGGGTGAAAAATGTAGAAGGAGCGGTAAAGGTAGAGGTAGCTCCGGAAGAAGCGGTGATGGCGAACGGGGAGGAAAACGAAGAAGCCCCCGCGGCGGAGGAGTACTACGACGAAAGTAGGTTGTGTCAAAAAGCACGGGAGAGGGCCAAACTGACAGGTGGATGAACAGAATATGGACAGACGCCGTCGCCATTTGACGGAGAAGCGCTAGAGGCAGTTGCAACAGGTTTTGCACTTGATGTGCCGTCGACGGGGCTTCTGGTGATCCCGTCATGGGCGCCAGTGCAGCGAGCAGTGTACGAGCTGCGGACGATGGGGGTGGATGCAGAGGGACTGGACATGCAGAAGGAGAAGGAAACAGGGGAACGGGGCGGGCCGAGACTGCTGGTGGGCACAGTCGCAACCACGCGCGGGGGACATGCCGTGGCTGAGTCACGTGTTTATTCTGGGCCTGCCTGAGGGGCGGATAGTGGATGGATACACACACATTGCGGGACGGGTTGGGCGGTTTGGAAGACCAGGGCGGGTTGTCACGGTCGTTACGCCAGCCGAGTGTGCAAAGATGCTCGCCGTCCTCAGGACTCTCCGAAAGACGCCAGTGCGATTCCAGCATTTCGATTGACTAATTTAGCAACTTGCCATTTCCATAAGGTGGCTGCCGTCTGGGCTCTTCCTCCTTCCCCTCATGTTCTCCCCTCCCGACCTCCTCCTCCTCCTCTCCTTTCTCCTCCTCTCCGTCTCCGCACAGAGCTCTACCTCTGCCTCTGCCTCCCTTTCCCTCTCCCTCTCTCTCACCACTGCCTCACAGACCCTCACCTTGGCCACCTCTCGTCCAGGCGGTCAGACCTCCCTCATCACCACTATTCTGCCTGAAGTCCTAAATGTCACCTATACTATCACCCCATCGGTCTCCCCTACTACTACCCCTACACAATCTCCGTCCACCACACCCTCTCATACCCCGGATCCGTTCGTCCTAGTGAGTCTCTCGCCCTCGTCCTTTCTGTCGCTCCTCATCTTTCCCAGGATACCAGAGTCGATCCTGCCTTTGCGGTCCTCGGCGTCATCCTTATCCTCACTGGACTCCCCTCAGCGTTCTGGGGCCACAAAAACAGATGGTTCGCTCGCCCATGCTCTCACATGTCCTGTCACTGCTAATCTATGACGTCCTATCAATAGGACTTCTTTTTTTCTCATTGGATTCTATACTCTCTCGCTCGTATGCATCGTCCTCATCATCAGATTCGGCATCCTGCCGGCAATCAATCCTCCAAGTCAAACTCTTCGCGGCATGTTCGTCCTCTCTTCTACTGTTGCTGGCATCGCAGGTGGCGGAGTCGCCATATTCTTCTGGAAGGCTGCGAGGTACGGAATCGGCGCATGGGGCGGCTTTGCCCTCGCTCTGTGGATCCAGTGCTTCCACAATGGCGGTGTCATCAGAACAATCGGTTTCCGGTGGATCCTGTACATCGGTCTGTCCTTGCCTGTCGATTCTCCTTGCCTCCCAATTCATTTCTCTTTCTCACAGGCTGTGGAGTCGTCGGCTTCGCTCTTTGCACGATACCCAAGGCATGTCTTGTGATTTTTGTTGACTCCTGGCACACACCTTATTTTTGCTACCATCAGATCCATTACCATATCCTACTCATCTCCACGGCCTTCGTTGGAGCCACTTCCTTTATGCTAGGCGTCGATTGTTTCACTACTGCTGGTTTGAAGGAGGTGCGTCCGGATGCTTAACCTTATTCATTGCCCCTCATGCCTTTCATTCTCTAGTTTTATGTATGGAACCTTGGCTTTCCTTCGCTATTTCCCAAGTTTGTCGAACACGGCATCCAGTTCCCTGTCTCTCAAACTATGCAAATTGAACTCGGTCTCACCGGAGCCGTCGCACTGATGGGGATAGCTGTCCAACTCCGGATTCTGAAGGTTCTACAAAAGAAGATGGAGGAAATAGCCGAGGAGACGAAGCAGCGAGACGAAGAAGCCGAACTCCGCGCTGCTGATAGGCTCACTGATATCGACCGAGAGCGCGATGCCTGGGAGAAGGAGCATCCAACCCTATCCAAGCATGGAAGAAACGATAGTACCATGTCGTCCGTGCCTCTAATGAAGGACAGGGAAATGTCTGCTTCGCCCGACCACCCCTTGTTGCACGACGAGTCCCGCTCGCGCCATATGTCCGGTCTTTCTGACTTTAAAGTCGCGCCGACATCCGACGACGACTTGAAGCGCGCGTCAAGAATGAATGGTCAAATTGCCTTACCCACATTGGACCTCGGGAATGGCATCCGAGAAGACGTCCCCTCCAGCTTCATTGACAATGATGTCATCTCAAAGCCCATACAGGTCACGGCGGCTGAGCTGGAGGATTATAAACGTAAACAGGAACTTTTGGCCGAGATTCAAACTATCAGGCGGTCAATTGACATTCTGAAGTCGGAAACTCCGGTTCCCCCGTCCTCTTCAGAACAGTCCCGTCGCCCGTCGTTTGCGTCAAAGCGAACGCTCAGCATCGATGCTGGTCAAACCCTCCAGCCTAGTACGTCTCACATTCGTCCACCTCGCGAAACGGCACCTCGGGCTCGCGTACATTCTTCAATGGAATTCTCATCTCTGGCACGTAACGCTTCTGACGAGCCAATCTCACGGCCCACGAGCGTACCGTTGAAAGATTCTGACTGGGATGCTTACATTCAAGAACGTAAACTGTTGCAGCCACCGGCGGGTATCACCCCCCTATCGCCACGACACCTCTTCCGCGAGCACCAATGGCGCCGGCAGTTCAGGAAGCTATTCAGCGACGGAGACACAGAGAAAGCGCCTTGGGAGCAGCCACAAGCACGGATTCATCGGAAGACGTCCCACTAGCACGAGTTATGGAAAAGAAAGGCAGCACGGGCCCAGTGACCATCCTCCCGCCTCGCCGAGGGTCGGGAAACATTGTGGCACCGATACCGCAAGTGCCAGCTGCGGCGCGGACAAGGACGTTTGAAGAGTTGACAGAACGACACCGGGAGAAACTGAGGGACATGCAAGCGCCTTTGACTCGGGCGGAGAAGGAGCACGCGGAGATTGAAGCAGCTCGAAAACGATGGAAAGATCGAAAGCGCTGGAGCGAGAAGCGGTGACACGGAGACAGGCGGAAAAAGCGGCGGCACACGAGAAGAGGGCGAGCGGACAGCATCGACATTCGCGGTCATTGAGTGCAGACCGACTGAACCAGACATCAAGCAAGCGCCTCTCTACGATGAAGGTGGAGGACTGGCAGCGATATCAGCAGCGGACCGGGGAAGGGAGTGTGCCGTTCCCAGGGGACAAATAATAATAATAATAATGATGGACTACAGATTTGTAGATACAACTATTTGGACACTATTTGATTTGTGACGGCGTGGGAAAGCGTGACATTTGAGAAGGACAAAAACTCTCACGAAGGAGGGAGTTTAAGAAATTCCCACCCACGTCTTACTCTCACGGCTGTTTAGTGAATGGCGCAGAGAGAGCCTTTCTTTCTCGACCACCACCTACACATGGCCGCTGTGCCCTCAGACAACCACAGCCATCGTCCAGAAGATACCCCGTCACAGGCAATTCTACTTTTTTTGCTTGTAAATTTTCCAGTGACAATCTCTGATCCACACCGTGCTCGACACGCTCTTCTAGGTCAATTCCAAGCTCAACTCTCCTTCCTCCTCCCATTCTCGCCAGCTCCAGATCCCAATGCCTCCATCCAATCTATTCTCACTGCCAACAAGGATGTAGTGTCCCCCCCTGGCAGGATCACCCAGTTGCCCAGGCATGTCCTTCTCCTTGCTTCCCTGGTCTCTCATCTCACCCCCCCCCCCCCCCCTTCCCCTTTTAGGCTTCCTCCAGCAAGCGCAAGTTGGAGGATGGAGAGCCCGAGGACCCCCATAGCAAGATCAGGCGCATTGTCCGTGACCATGTCTCCCAGGACCCCTCACGCGTTATGCCCATGACTACTGTCATCTGTCTCCATGCTGCCGTTGCACAAAAGTCGTACGGCAGCGAGAAGCGCTTCCTCTGTCCCCCACCCGTCGTCCATATCGAAGGCCCCGTCTGGCACATGCGTTCCCAGCAGCTTTCCATGGCAGTCGTATCCGAGACCGGCGAACGCTCGTTTGAGCAAAAGTCCGCACTCGATAACAACATGACCGCTAGCTTTAAATTCCTTCACGTTACTGGAACTGCTAAAGCCAAGAGCTTCCAGCTTTCTCTCGATATCGCGGAACCTCCTCCCCCAGCGCTTACCCCAGAGGGCGCAGAACCCCCTCATGGACGTGTCTGGGCATCCTTTGACTCTGCCCCTGTGACCATCATTTCAAAGCCATCCAAGAAGACTGCCAAAACGCGTAACATCTCGTCGTGCATTCTTGCAGGTGGTCCTGTTTCCCTTTTCAACCGCATCAATTCCCAAACCGTGCGTACCAAATACATGACCATTGACCATGCCCAGCTGTGCGCGAGCAACGTTGCCTGGTCTGCGTTCAATGTCAATGTCGTTCGAAAACCGGGGATACCTGGAGCTGCCGCCTCAGTTGGTATGTAGTGTCATGTGATGAGAGCCTTTTCGCCTAGTCTGATCACGTTATCAGTGACAGGTCCACAGCCCGTAACGTACGGGTGTGAGATTGTTTTGTCAGATACGCATTCGGGGATTTCTACATCCCCCCTCGTCATACGCAAGGTTGACAAAGGCAAAGTCACCCTCGATGAAGGAGGTCCTGTCAGTCAAATGCAGAAGATTGCGCTCCAGCGCGTCAATCCCGATGGCTCGCGACATTATCTGTCAGCAGCGGGCCCAATCCGGGAACGCCAGGCGTCGTAGCGCCGCCCGCTCCTGGGATGTCTTCTCAAGCTGGCACCCACCCTTTGCTCTTCCAATCGCCTCGCGTCAGAGAGGAAATCAAGGAAGGTTTCCGTATCGTTTGCGATGAAGTCGATGATTATTTATGTTGGACCATTGTTGGAATATGTACGTTTTGTGTCTTGTCTTGAGGTCTAAGAAAAATTCTGACCACTCATTTTAAAGCAAAATTCCAATACACGTTTTTCGATGCCTTTGGTCAAAATAACAGTATACCTGAGCAACCCATCACTCCTTTCCCCACATTATTTACCGCCCCCGTCTATCGACCCACCAACAACACTGTCGAATTAACGGTTTCAAATTTCTTTTACGAGCACCCTGGAACGCGACAACAGACCCCTTTGGATGTCTATCTTGGCAATCTTGGTCCTCTTCAAATACGAGTGTATCAAGCAACCCCGCCTGGTCCATTGACGGCCATAAATTCTTTCATGCCCAGTGCACCTAGTCCTCAAGTAATGGATGGTAGAGAGCCTCCACCGGGCTCACCACTAAGTCCTCCACCAAGATATCTCTCTTCGCCTCTGCATACCATCGTTATCGTTGAGATGCCTCCGTTGGCGGAAGTTATCAAGGCTTTGGAGGATGATGCGCTTCCGACGTCCATTGTCACCAATGGTAATAAACCCCCACCACCTGAGGTGTCCAACTCGGACGGCTCATCAGCGCCGCCGCCGCCGCCTCCAATGCCGTCGATCGCGGGGAGAAGTTTGCCTTTGTTATTTATTCGTGCGTCAGACGGTGTCGGATATCACTCTGGGCGCACAATCGCTTGCGAGAATGTATTTCAAGCGATGGATATTGGGAATCCAGTCAACGGTCCACCGGGTAACATGGATCCTAATTGGCTCGCTGCTGCCCAAGCTGCAGCAGCAGCAGCAGACGGAGGAATGCACGGATGGACTCTTCGGGTTATGTGATGTGTATAGGATTTCGTTTCTTTGCGTATCCTCTTTCTTTCTCTCTCGCGTGCTAATATGTAACTGTGACTGTTATCGTTTTGCTTTGCAATGATTGATTACGATTTACTTTTGAAAAACATTCCTATGTATTTTATGTATTGGGGAGGGAGTTTCATGGCTCCGTTGCTGAGGTAATTGTCTATTTATCAAGTGCAGCTTTGTCTACGCTTCAGGACAGCTCCTACTTCATCTCTGCCCATTTCCGACAAGCCAACAAATTCAATGAGTATTTCTTCCCATTTCGCATCATCGTCTGGACCAAACGTGGCGTTGACGACCTGCTCCCATGCATGACCTGCAAGCCCAACTAACCTGCCAGCTTCGAGAACTTTGCTCCACGGTGCTTGAACACGCTGCCGGCCTCCTCCCAGTGCTCCCTCTGCGGTAGCGTAGCAAGTCTCTACCCAGAGCTCGCATTCTGAGGCGATGGCCTTGCCTTCTTGGAGTGACAAATGACCTCGGTATAATACTTGGTGGTGCAAAATGTGTCCCGCAAGGCGCTGTGCAACACGACGGTAGAGGACTGTGAAGAGCGTTGCAGGGAGGACGGTACGAAGCAAGGTCAAATGCGAAGACATCAAGCCTATTGGCACCAGCAATGTTTGTGGCAGAGCCAACTCCAGTGAGTCTGTATCTGAGGAAGTCCTATGGTAGCTCGTTATGAGGCACAGAATGGTCAACCGAAGACAATAAGAATTCACCTAGCCATTTCGGCACGATGTGCACGTAGCCCATTTTCGACCTCACTACACACAAGTTGGACCACCATATCTTCAGCACGGATCGCCAGTTGGCGGTATTTTGTAAGCATCTCTTTAAATAAGGTGTCCTTTGAAACGACGCGTCGAGATTGGGCAGGTAAGGACTACTCTGGACAAATTTACGTAGATTGGCGTCACCTTGGAAATCTGCCCATAACTGGACGAAAAGCTGCGGCAAGGTTAGACATATTGTGTACTTCGTACAAATAAACAGGAATGAACCAAGTCTTCATCCCAGGTTTCGAGGGAAGCTGCTATATATTTGGCACTCAGCAGTGCTTTGCATAAGCTATTGGCTCCAGACGGCCCACTGGTTCGATTTCTGGGGTCATCCTGTATATTCGAGGTCTCGCGCAGACTGAAGTTGAGAGCTCCTGGAACTGAGCGGACGAAAATGGACGACAATGTCTCGAATGCGACTAGAGAAGATGATATACGAGTATGATAAGATTCTAGCAGCGGAAGCTGGATTGCCAAGAGGAAGTGAGCCTTCTGGATAGCATGAGGCAAGGGCGAATAACGATCTAATATTAATCAGAACAACTGACTACGACAGAGAGGGAAAGAAAGGAAGAAGACAAAAGGCAGTTGGTACTTACCTGTAACTTGTTCGAAGAGTGATTTTATTCTTCTGGAAGAGATTGTAGGCTTCAAGCCCCGCGAATAATCATCGACATCGACATCATCGGCAACAAGCCACGCATCCTCGGCATTGATGGTATCATTGTATTGACCTTCTGCGACTAAATGGGATCCATTTTAGTACTTTCTTTGCTTTGCGTTATCAAAGGTAAACTTGCATCTCTTTTCAGCTGATAGCCAGGTTTCAAACCAATCAGGATTTCCAAGAATGACCTGAGTTATTCCATCCCATTTGGTTGTGTCTTCTGACGTAAATGTTCCTTGCAGGCTAAAGCCCTCCTCCATCATGGCAGAATCAAATATGAGCGCTTGATATATGGTATGCGCGAGTAACGATGGGCTATCCAACAATGATGGGACAGTTTTTCGAAGCTTTCTCGAAAGTAGGGGTAACAGAAGCCGAGTGAATTCCTTCTGTAGAATCGTCAGATATTATACTTGTAAATATATATAACGTACCCATGCAGAAATATCTTTGTAATTAGTTTTATTCAGTAGCCTCTGCACGAATGTATTCATGAAGGCCGCATGTTCATGACTAATATTCTGAATATGGGTGAAACACCACTCCGGCTGTCCTCCCAAAAATCGTTTGAGTTTCTTAAAGGAAAAAAGGAAGGGCGACATTCAAGAGCACAGATTACCTTTTCCAGTTTATTCGTTTGTCTTGAACCCTCCAAAATGGTACTTGAAACGCAAAGATATAGGCTGTACCAGAGCTTGAAACGGGTACAAGCCATCCTTATCCCCGGATAGTTGTTGAACGCCTAATGTCTTTCCTCTGTCATACTAAATGAACGGTGGGTCATTGGAAGTGACATAAACTGCTCACAGTTTCTGAAGTTGTAAAAGATTTATAAAAGCCAATTCAAATGACTTGCGGTCACTGGAAGCCACGGTGGCGTATTCGATAGGCGCTGGCCATCCAAATTTCTCTGCAGCTGTCGCCAAAGCGCTGTTACGTTGTCAATAGTGCATATCGTCACTAGTGAAAGGTCATTCACCCAGAGAGAATAGCGTTCATGTCTGCCCATGTCTTGTCGCGAATATTTTCCAAAAATATTACGAGGTTCAACCGTTGCTGCGCTGACTCGTCTTCCAATGAAGCACAAGAGTCTGCAATCGTTGCAACAAAATCTTGAACAGATTTAAAGCCTTTCAAGGATTCCATTGAGATACTTGTTGAATTCCTGATGAATCCAATGGCTTCTTCGCTGGGAACTGCATCAGACGATAGCTGAACAAATTAAATCATTACTGACCTCAACTTGAGAACATGTTCAATCACTTGGACATATTGTCTGACAGATTCCAGCTCTCTCAGATTTCGGTGCAGCGTTTCAAGGTCTTCTAATAAAAGAGGTTCTCTATTTTCGTTGAACTGAAGCGATACAAGCTCTCTTGAGAGATCCCCAAGTTCGTCACCCAGGGAATGGCGTATAAGGGATAATTCCCTCGCGGTATTCAAGTGCGCTTGCGCTGAAAGACGAGTTGAATGAATGACATTTAAAATCTGATATTGAGAGGCAGATAGCTAAACTGCCAACCCTGAGCGATGCAGGGCAAATTAGAAGGAAAATTCGCGTACATTCTCGTTCAAGTCGCCATGACGTTGCTGCAACTGGATAACAAGGTTTTCGAGGTCTCCTAGGTCATCAATAGAGTTGAAGCTGAGGTTGAATAGCTCTTTCGCTTTCGACTTGGACTGCTCGCGACTAGGTGGATTGAGCAATTCTTTAATCCGGTTTGAGGACATGCTTGAAGGAGCGTGGGGTAAAGGCCATTCCAAAAAGACTCCTTGACTTGTGACAACCACCATCTCTGACTTTCCCACGGCAAAACCGCCCTCTGGGGAGCAGGAATGGCGACGCACAATGATAGTAGTAGCAATAAAACACCGAAAGCACCTACAACTGCTTTTCTCGAACTCGCTTTCAACCAAAATCTCCCATCTCTACCCAAAAATATTTCCGTGAACACCGATGGATCGACGAAAACACTGCCAAAAGCCAATCACAAGCTCGTTAATCGCCTATCCCCAGGTTCATTTGCCAAGTCCTCTATAACGGGGGCAAAGAGGCTTGCTTCCCCATTCCCAACACCAGAACGGCGTGTTGTCCGCTGAACTACTGGGAAAGTAAAGGACCAACGCCCCACAATCAGCACCACCATCAACCCTCCCGACGCGCCGTACAATCCGGGAGACTGGGCTGCTGAAGTGGCCGACGAAGAACAGATGATGATGGATACGACGGAGAGGAACAATGAAACGGAGACTGAAGAAGACGTACGCTATCGCCTAATGAACACGACCAGATCTCTACTCATCAACCTCCTGGAAACTATCGAAGAGATACACGGAAGAGGCGCAGACCTTTTCGAATATGTCTTCGCCGACATTGAAGTAGCAAGGCATCTGTCGAACGTTTTTTTCAGCAGTATCCACTTTGCCCACACCTCGACAAATCGACCCGTTGTTCGCCAAGCTAGGGGAAGTCAGTGAACAGTTGAAGTCCATAACCCAGAAAATCGACAAGGTCACCACCATCACCCCCACTCCTTCGACCAACACTTCAACGTCAACTCCTCCCATCACAACAATGACAGACATACTCAATGCAATCCACAAGCCTCTCACCGTAACACGATCAATACTATCACTCCGAAGCAAACAATGACGACCCCCTCAAATCCCATGCTATCACGTCATCCCACCAGACTGGTGTATAATACCTCCCTCATGGCCTACCGGAATCTGAACGACAACAACACCCTGCTATCGTCAGGATGATCAACGCCACGCTCTCATCTCATCAAGGGTCCGAACACTTGAAAGTATAGCTGCGAGCTATAACAAACAAGGTAATCTCATCCTGTCCACACGCGCTGACCAGACTGCTGCAGATCTCTTCAAATTTGAACATATCATCAAGCCGGCCATCACCTCGACGCAAGAGGTCATCATCAGAGAGGACAAAAAGTGGTTTAAAGTGCAGATAGAAGGGGTTTACACAGGGTCGCTGACCGTAGGTGACGGCCGAGCCCTACACTCAGGTGAGATGGTACACAAGGAGCTTCTCTCCTGTAACCCTATATGCACATCTGCAAAATTATATCGTTGCGAAGCCCAGATGGCTCCGTACAGATGAGGAACTGCAGACCACCTTTAAGTCCTCCCTGGTCTTTGCACTGGATGATGAGGCAGCTGCCAAACAGATACTACAACAAAGATCCTTCGCGGCCTTCGGAAGCTACTGCACCCTGCGTGCTTTCCAGGATCGACCTCCAGTCGTACAGCGCCGGAACTGCTGGCGCTTTGATCATCGAACGGATAAGTGCAAGGAAGAAAAAAGTTGCAGGATATGCGGTGGAAAGCATTCAGAAGAGGAGCATCAGCAACAGCAATGTGATACATGCACGGCACCACAAGATGATGATAACATGGGTATCTCAACTGACATCTCCTACCCTCACAGATTGAAATGCGCAAATTGCATGACTGACAGTCGACATGAACACAATCACCCTGCCGACTCTCGTCGTTGCCCAATCAGATTGGAAAGGCATGGAACAGCTCGCGATAATGAACGACGAGCGCGAAAATCGGAACATATAGTCAAGCCAAAGAAGGTACGAAAGAAAGTTGACAATGCTCACAAGTGACCCTCTACCACAGAAATTGGCACTACGAACCAATTTGAAATTCTGGTCACCAGCCCAGAAAGCTTTACCAGCACCCAAAAAGCTGCCTCTCAAAAGAAGAATGTTGACGCGGTAACCAGACAATGAATGAACAACTGACTACAGAACCCATCCGTGTTGTCCAGCTGAATGCCCAACGCAAAAAGAATGTTATCGTTCAGCTTCTCAACAATTTCTCGAAGGATTTTGATCTTGTGATACTACAGGAACCTCCGTGGTCTTTCATTGGCCGCTCGGAGAACGGGGAGGAGATCAACGGACACGTCGCCTTGAAAGGTTGGACCCCAGTCCTCCCTACAGTAACACAAGGTAACAACAGGGATCGACCGCGCACACTAATATATTTCAAGTCGAGACAAGACTTCACAGTGACTCTTCGAACAGACATCATGGAAGACCGAGACGTACAGGTTCTTGATGTCTGCCAACTTGGACAGCTGACTACGACTATAATCAATGTCCACAATGCCACCCCGCAAAAGGAAAGGTGCATCCTCAATAGAATGCGGCACCACAATTTCATTCGGGATTTCAAGCACCCAACAATCATAACTGGCGATTCCAATCTCCATCATGCACTCTGGTCCAAGGGGATCATCCCAAATGATGAAATCGCAGAGCGCATAGTTGACTGGCTCTCTAGTGAAGGCTATGTAATGCTCAACTTGAAGGGTGAAATACAGTCATCCACCGGCTAATGGCACACTTTTGACACTCATTTATTTCAATTAATTCAACTCATTTTCTCTCGATTCTTTTTGTAGCCTATGTGCCAACATATTCTGCGTCTGGTTTCATAATTGGGGTCTGCCAGATGAGCTCTCATTGAAGGGCATGCTGGCCAAAAGGGTGCATTTTTTTGGATTTAGCCGAAAATGGGCATTCCCGGTAGTGGCACACCCATGTTCGCTCACCAATATTCTTCCAAATGCTACGCAAATTTGCAAGTACCTACGGCCCAATTTATTGAAATTTATGGTGGAGTTTGTTTGGGAAGACATCGAAGTTCAAAATTTAAAAGTGATATTTAATATTCGGTGTGCCATTAGCCGGTGAATGACTGTAACACACCCTGCAAGGAGAACAGGCAAAAGACCATCGGTAATAGACCTTTCCTTCACTAACAAAGAAGCGACTAGACAGGGTACCTTCCAACTTTCCAAGATTGGGCGATAGACCCTCAATGTTACGAGGAGACTCCGGAGGTCAGAGGAGAGAGAGGAGAAAGAGGTATATTGAGGAGTGACGAACAAGGTAGGAGTTGAAGAGAGGTATCTACGAGGTGAGAGGTCTATAAGGGTGATCGGGGAGAGTCTATATAAGGAAAAGGGGCTATACAGGGAAGGTAGTCGTAACATCACCCCCCCTTTTACAAGGGCGAAGAGGCAGGTAGAGGGCAACCAGCTAAATACTTATCAATAGCCTCTTGAGAATTAGAAAAGGAAGAAATTTTGTCCATAGAAAGCCATTGTCCATCCTCAGGATTATCACCCTCAAGAAGGACGAGGTAAACAGTCTTGTTGCGGAGAGATTTATGCTCTAGGATAGCTTGAATGCGAGAGGATGGGGCAGAGGTCAAGGCAGGAAAAACAGGTTGCACCAGTTGGGAAGGGAAAGCAGGTGATTTGAAAGGTAAGAGCTTTGAAATGTGGAACACATTGTGGATTTTCCAGGCTGAGGGTAGCTCAAGGCGATATGAGAGAGGGCCTATGGCCTCGATGACCTTGAAAGGACCATGACGCTTGTCATCAAGTTTGTGAGAGGGGCGATAGGACAATAATCCCTTTCCATCCAGCAACACAAGAGAACCTGGTAGGAGAGGAGGCACCTCACGATGGCGACGATCATAGGAACGTTTCATTGCCTCGTTGGCCAGGTGCAATGCCGACTGTGTTTCCTTGGTTAGGGCAGCCATTTGTGCAGCAAACTCAGCAGCACGAGGAACAGTCGAAGTGGTTGAACGGGCAGGAGTCAAGGTACGCACAGGGTGTCGACCATAATTGAGGAAGAACGGTGAGTGACCGGTTGAGGAGTTCACCTTGTTGTTCAATGCAAACTCTGTGCAAGCAAGCCACTCAGCCCAGTCAGACTGACGCTGATTGCAGAATATCCGCAGGTACTGCTCCACCTCCTGGTTGACACGTTCCGTTTGGCCATTGGTTTGTGGGTGGTGAGCAGTGGAAAGGTTTTCCGAATGCCGAGTATGGCATTCAACGCTCGAGTGAAGCCAGAAGCAAATTGGGGTCCACGGTCGGTGATGATGCGAGATGGGAGTCCAAAGTCCTTCCATACATGGTCCCGGAACTTCCGAGCAGCACCCTCTGAGGAGATAGTCTTGTTGCATGGGACGAGGCGAACCATCTTGGACAAACGATCAACACAGACCATGATGGCGTCATATCCACGAGAGCGAGGGAGGTCAGTGATGAAGTCACAGGTGATGATCTCCCAAAAGCCACCAGGAACCTCATTTGGTGCAAGGAGACCAAGGGGCTTGCCACGAAGAGGCTTGGTTCTCTGGCAAGTTGAGCAACCATCGACATAGGAATTGCAGTCCTTGGTTATTCCAGGCCACCAGAAGTTCCGTTGGATGAGCTCGAGGGTTTTCGTACGACCAGGGTGTCCGCAAGAAGGCGAGTCATGATTGTCTTTCATGATCCTCTCTCGTAGGTTGTTGGTGTCAGGGACAACAACACGGTTGTACCAGCAAAGTACCCCATCCTCGTAGCTCCAGCCAGAGTCCCTCGAATGCTTCGCCCACAGAGTATCATTCCAAAGTTTCTCCAGACGGATTTCCCCAATGATAGGATGTTCTGCATACTCAACAGAGAGACGACGGATGTGCTCGGCCTTGAGGAGGGTGATTTCCTCGTTGTCGCCACTGCCTTTGTCATAGTCGGGGCGGCGAGAGAGGGTGTCTGCACAAATCATAGTCGAACCAGGCTTGTGAAGGAGATTGAAATTGAACTCTGCCAGTTCGAGTGACCAACGTGCTTGACGTCTGTTGAGCTTCTGGTTCGTCATAAAATATTGCAGGTTCTTGTGATCAGAGTGGATCTCGAAAGGAGAGGGAGAGCCATGCAAGTATCGGCGCCATTCAGACAGGGAACGCATGATGGAGAGGAGTTCTCGATCGTGAATGTCATAATTGCGTTCAACATCATTCAACGCTCGAGAGTAGAATGCCACCAGGCCCAGAATCCATCCTGCAGCTGAGATAAGACAGCACCCATTGCATAACCAGAGCTGTCCGCTTCGACTGAAAAGGGGCATCGTCAAGAGGAATTGCGAGGACAGGCCCAGCAATTGCAGGGCACGCAACGCAAGGAATGCATCGTGGCCTCTATAGACCAATCCCAAGGAACAGAACCACAGAGACGGTTTAGAGGACGAGCAAGCTTTGCAAAATTGCATACAAACCTACGGTAGAAGTTTACAAAGCCGAGGAATTGTTGCACGTCCTTCTTGTTCCGAGCGTAGGCCAGCTTTCCATTGCTTCAATCTTCTTTTGGATCCATCCTCACACTGCCATGGGAACGACCACCCCAAGGTACTCAACTTCCGTCGCACCAAACACACACTTCTCGGCTTCAAGTACAGCTTCTCACGTTCCAACACCTCCAGGACTTGACGCTCAAGGACTTGCAGGGTACAGCGATCATCCGCAAAGATGAGAATGTCTCCATATATATGATGACATGACCAGTCAGGGTGAGCTCACGAAACAGGTCATTCATCATATTTGGAAGGTGGCAGGGGAGTTGGTGAGACCAAAGAACATGACGAGTGGTTCGAAGAGGCCCCGATTGGTGATAAACGCAGCCTTATGCTCATCGCCCTCGCGCAAGCGGATGTTGTTGTACCCCAACGAATGTCCAACTTAGTAAAGAACCTCGCATTTTCAGCTTGTCCATGAGCTCGGATACCAATGGTAGAGGGTACCGGTTCTTTATAGTCATGTCATTGAGCCTTCGGTAATCCTGCACAGGACGTAAGAGCCATCCTTCTTCTTGACAAAGAAAAAAGGAGATGGATTGGAGACTTGAGGGGCGAATGCGGCCTGAAGAGAGTGCTCGTCGATGAACTTGTCCAATTCATCCTGTTCTCCACATGAGAGGGGTAGATCTTGCTCGAGATGGGCTTCGCTCCGCTTGAGTTCAATGCATGGTCCCAGGGACGACGAGGAGGGAGTTGATCAAATTCCGCCTTCGCAAACACAGGGGCAAACTCCTTCAGATAGCGGTTAATGCCTGAAGTGTCCTCCTTTGCCCGTCGCAGATGCTCAAAGATCCGAGGGTCCGTCCTTGCATCAGCATCCAGAGCATCCCTCACATTCAAATCCACACACAACAACCCATCACCTCACCACTCAGCTCATTCACCAAAATGTCCCACCACTCAGCTTCCACATCATCTGCAACACCCACACCATCCACACCATCCTCCGCTCCATTGCCCAACCTCATTCACCACAGCGAATCTCATCAGCGCAGTCAGGGCCAGAGGATGTCGCAGAGCCAGTCAGTGGCGTAACTGGAGACTTGCCACAGAAGCAGGAACTGGGGACATCCATGCCACACTCAGACGGGACAATTGACAAGAACACTTTCCCCTCGCGCCAGTTGACCAGAGGTTATGGTAAGAAAGCCAGCCCAATCCAAGAATGACATCTGACAATCCCGTGTTGGTTATGCGGAACGTGAGGCATTCAACATGATCGCCGATATGCATGTTAAGAGTGCAGGTCTGGGTGATCACACTGCTAACATTGAGGGATCCGTCCATATTGTATATTGCGATTGGATAGGGAAGGGAGTCCGTTGGGAATTCCATGATGCTCAATGAAACGTCGGCTCATGAACCCGTATCTGCCTTTACCACCAGCACCACAGTCGATCAACCCGTTGTCATCTGTAACGCAGATGGACCCATCATTGGATTTGAGTTCAATCAGAACAACGAGAGAGTAGTCCTTGAGGCGGCCCCATCCCAATGTTCTGGAGGCATTCCTGAGGCTCCTTCAGTTGTTCAAGTACACAAATCGCCCGATCACGATCAAGGCTTCTAATGGATTTGATGAGGGAGTCATTGACTTCGAGAAGGCGACCGTGGTGAACCCACTTGACCAGGAGCTTGCGTGCCTCGAAAAGAGAAGTACAAGCCACAACGCAATCGTGGAAAAGAGTAGACGCAGATGGCTTTGTCGCACGTGGAGAAGGGGTAGGTGTTTCAAGTGTGGGAGAGGAGGGAGGACCATCAGCGACCGAGTACAGGAGTTCGCCATTTTCTGTTGGGTATAGGGAACGCTGCTTAACAGCGTCAACATCGGGGACTTCGACACAAGACACACGGTGAGGCTTAATGGGGTTTGATGCGAATTTTGAGGGGGGTAACGCTGTAATTGATTCTTGAGTAGTTACAACTGGAATATCCAACGAGGACGCATCCTTCACTCGTCGGATTCTACAAAAAAGGGTGGCTCGCACGCATCCTGTCCATAACCTCTGCAATAAACCCATCCTCATCATCCTCATCATGCTCTGGCACATCCTCAGCCAGTCTCCGAATCTCGTCAGCCCCAGAATTGACCGCCTCAAATGCAGCATCAAACTCGCCGAGCTGCTCCAACATCGCCCTCGCCCGCACCCCACGTCTCTCACCACTCTTCTTGCAGTCACGCACGTAGTGCCCCGTCTCCCCACACCCCCAACACATCAAACTCCTCCCCCAGGTGCCTTGCCGCTGGATGGGATTGGTGCATCACCCTTCGGCACGACAGGCACCTTATCGTCGCTCGTCGAAGTCATAGTAGGCGGTGGGATGGAAGTTCGAGTAAATCGGGATCGAAAGGGAACAAAGGTTGAACGAGGAGTGGTAGTAAAGGTTGATCGAGGAGCGTTTGCATAAGACCTGACTGACAATGCGTCCCGATTGTTCCTATCGACATTGATAATAGCTTCCTTCCATTTGGTGTATGTCTTGGGGCGAGGACGCAAGGTCATAACAGTACTCAGAAGGGGCGCACGAATCGCTCGGTGAAGGCACTGGATGTTCATGTCTTCACATAGCCCAGCTTCCAGATGTAGCACATCGAAGTCGAGGAAGAAGTCCTCCACACTCTGCCCAGCACCCTGCACTACATTCATCAACTTCCTCTGTGCGTCCTCCACACGATACTTGTTCCCAAAAGTATCCCTAAAGCACTCCACAAAGTCATCCCAATCGTTCAATACATATTGTCCCTTGTTAACATCATCCAATAGCAGATCCTTCCACTTGACCGCGCTTCCACCCTTCAAAAAACCAAGAGTATATCGAATACGAACTTCATCCATGGCATAACTGATGGGGAAAGCGCTGAAGATGTTGATCAATGAGTTAAGGAAGGATTCAGATTTAGATGGAGAGCCATCAAAATCGTCGGGAGGGTTCATCTTGATCTTCAATTCAGTGTTGGCTGTGGCTGCGGACGCAGCTCCAGATGAATTATTAGGCACAGCTACAACCAGAGACTGTATCATTTGCATGAGGCCGCGAAGTTGTTGGTCAGACCAAGCCTGTTGATCCCGCAAAGCTTGCTGCCACCTGCGACTGCGAGACGAGGAGGAGGAGCGGCAACAACGGCTGTGATGATGATGTCAGGAGTAAGAATGAGAGTCCGAACGAGATCTCATGTGGCGCCTGGAACGTCTACCAGAACGAGAATGTCGGCGACGATCCGAGGAATGAGAGCATCTCTGAGAACAAGACTGACAATGGCGGTGTTCGTCGTGATGGTTGTCTTTGTGAGGGGGTTCGTCTCGCCAACCAGAGGAAGAACCAACTTGATGGTCATGGGAGGCTGGATCAGGCACAACAGGAGTAGCGCTGGGAATGGCAGCGCTCGCAATTGGCTCGTCGCCGTAGGCGTCATGTAACTCTGGAGAAACGGGATGGTCGCCCTCATTACCAGGAACGGAAGTGAGAGAAGAAAGAGAAGAAAAGGAGTTTGAGAAGGGGATGCCTTCAGGCTGTTTCTGCTTAGCGTTGCCCGTGCGTCTGCCCCTCCCCATGTCGACTACTAGTGATAAAAGTAAGGTAGAAAAGAAGGACAATAAAAGAAAATCAGCTAGAAAAGGCGCGGTATAAGAGACTATATGCGGGGTGTTATAAGGTTTTTTAAGAGTTTATAAGGTAGATTAAGACAAAAGAAATATGAAAAGAGCGATAATTCGTGCACTACAACTGATTTTCACCAGATTTGAAAAGGGCGGGTGGTTTGAAAAGGGCGGGTGATTTGAAAAGGGCGGGTGGGAGGTATTTGTGTAATTTGTCGTAATTTCGGGGGAGAGTGAGAGGAGAGTGAGAGGAAGAAGGGAGGGTATCGTATAAGGGAGTGTTTTGGTTGAACTCCTACCTAATGTTACGAGGAGACTCCGGAGGTCAGAGGAGAGAGAGGAGAAAGAGGTATATTGAGGAGTGACGAACAAGGTAGGAGTTGAAGAGAGGTATCTACGAGGTGAGAGGTCTATAAGGGTGATCGGGGAGAGTCTATATAAGGAAAAGGGGCTATACAGGGAAGGTAGTCGTAACACTCAATCGCCCTCGACTCCGACCACTTTGCCATCAAATTTACTATTGATCATGGACGTCAGGAGGTCGAGAACATATGTGGAATTCAATACAACCTGAAAGAGGTAAGACCTGCTGACTGGACCCAAGCCTTCGAAAGTGAGCTCAAGAAGGCAGAGGGAGTACTAACTGAACTAGAGCATTTGGAAAACCCATCAAATGCACAGCTCGACCAGTATGCAGAAACTCTAACCCAGGCAATCCAGTCTGCAACAGCGACGATAGGGAAAGAGCGAAAGCCACAGCCTTCTGCAAGACCTTGGTGGGACAAAGACCTTACTGATGCAGTCCAACATGTAGCTGATGCCAGACGTGAACAACAATTCTACCAAAAAATGTTTGGTGAGTTCAGTCTGGAAATTCGGGCTAAAATTAAGAGAAACAGAAACTTTTCCAAACGAGTCGTGCAAATACAAGAAGCGGGCTTGGGTCACGAAGACGCTCGAAGATGCCCAAACGGACGATATTTGGAAGTTTCCGAACTGGTCGAAGGGAGTGAGGAACTACCCATCACCACCAATCTCCAGAGGTCCAAACCTTCCAAAGGCGACAACTCACAAGGACAAATGCGATGCACTTCGGGAGGAACTATACCAGACCCCTCCCAAGCTACAACACAACTCCCAGACACCAGACACCCTGAAGACCTTCGATTTGAAGACATTACTCTGGAAGAAGTACGAGAAGCCATTTTCAAGAGCAGCACCAATACAGCTCCTGGGCATTCGCAATTCACGTACCAAGTTTTGAAGTGAGCATGAACAAGTGGAGATGGCAGGCGACACATTCCTTCCCTCGTCAAGGACTCCCTCAAAACAGGTTACCACCCGAAGACATGGAGAAGAGCTATTGCTGTAGCATTACGCAAACCTAACAAGCCAGATTACTCAAACCCAAGGTCATATCAACTGATCACGCTCCTCGATTGCCTCGGAAAGGTGCTGGAGAGAATAGTTGCACGCCGCCTGACCTTTCTGGCTGGGCAGCACACCCTTATTCCCCCAAACCAATTCGGAGGACGCTCCAACTGCTCAACACTCGATGCCATCCTGACATTTGTCCACGATGTCCAATCGGCATAGAGCGATGGAAAAGTCACCTCTGCCCTCACATTCGACATCAAAGGATACTTCGACTTTGTAAACCATGACCGTCTACTCTGTGAGCTGCGCCGGAAACACATACCCCTGGAATATGTCCGCAGGGTTCACAGTTTCCTTTCTGAACGGGAAGCAGCAGTGTGCCTAGATGGAATCCAAGGTAAAATGCACCAGGTTCAAAATGGTATCCCGCAAGGATCACCCGTCTCTCTACTACTTGCAGCATTCTACGCAGCAGAATTGATAGAACTATTTCACTTCGACAAACCCGATGAATCCACACCAATCCCGGGCAAACCAACTCTAGTCAACCTCATCATGTATGTCGACGACGGAAAGCTCTATGTTTGCTCTGAATCGCTGGAGACAAACATTGCTCTCCTGAAGTTAGCGTACGTCAAGACAGAAGAATGGTTGCGGAAAGCTGGACTGTCATCCGACCTGGGAAAAGCGGGAACTTATGCACTACTCAAGACGCCGGCACCACAACAGCTCACCACCGATAATATTCCAAGACACTGATGAAAAAGAAAGGACGATAGTTGCGGAGGCATATATTCGCTGGCTAGGTGTCTACTTCGATCGAAACTACGCTTTGAAATCACGTCAAGATCATGGCTGCAAGGGGCGACAACACCGTGACAGCCCTGACAATGCTGGCAAACACGGTGCGAGGCCTTAGTCAACTACACCTTCGACCCTTATACCTAGCCTGTGTAGCAACGAAATTCCTCTATGCGGCTCCTGCATGGTGGAATAACCGGAAATATCAAGCCCGACCCCTGGAAAAAGTCCAAAGATGCGCATTCTCCCTTATATGTGCAGCTTTCAGAACATCACCAACAGCTGCCTTAGAGATAGAAGCATCAATTCCACCCATAAAATATCAGGTCGAAGTGCATTCAAGAAGAAGCGCGATTCGACTTAATAAACTCCCAACCACCAATGCCGTCATCCAGCGCCTTCCAATGCATGGAGAAACGGCCAAAATCCCACCTTACCACCACGTCTTCCTCCACACCCAAAGCCATCAAAAATCTCTTCGAAGTCAACAACCCTATACAACATCGCCAAATACACCGACCACCAACATGAAAGGATAAACCCATACCTACAACCACCATGGAGACGTACCCTTTCCCTTTTCCCGAACCAATTTAGAATTAACCCAGTTAATAATAGCGTAGACACCGAGGATGCTCGAGAGCAACATTTACAGACGATAGAAGATTACAAAACTCGAACCAACATTCTTTACCTGTATACGGACGGGTCAATGGTCAAGAAGTCAGGATTTCACAGGACTGGAGCTGCAGTCGCTGTCTATCACAAGGGCACGGAAGTTCATACCAAAGGTTTAGGATTAGGATGTCATGCAGAAGTCTACGATGCAGAACTGGCTGCCCTTTCCCTAGGTGCATCCGCAGCAGCGGTTTATTCAAGAGAACCACAATCTCTTCATCCACATCGCCTTCTTCACCGACAATGCATCAGCAGTCCTTGCCATTGCAGATCCGAAACCACAAGCCGGCCAATATTTCACACACAAATTTCACCAAGCATTACGCCCGCTCCTCGAATCTCAACCCGATCTATCAATCAGCATTTCCTGGTGTCCCAGTCATTGCGGCATAGAGGGAAACAAGCGCGCTGACGAACTCGCCAAAGCAGCAACATGTCGACCTTGCGAGATACCGTTCCCAATTACCCGCTCAAATGCCCTACGACGGACAAAGTCCTGTGCCCTGAAACTCTGGTGGGCATAATGGCGGAAACCCCAGAAACGAGGGAGATATGCAATAGCAAACCGCATACCACCATCACTTACATAAGCCAACCCCCAATTCCGAGAACTCAGCTACAAACGCGAACTTTTTGGCCGACTCGTACAATGCCGAACTGGACACGCATACACAGGAGAATTCCGAAAGGACTTTCTTTCACGTTCCCCACAACCCAACACATGCCCCTGCGACCACCAAACACTGGAAACAAGAGAACATATCCTCCGAGAATGTCCGAGATACACCCAGTTTCGGGGCATACCGCAAAGTCTGGAGCCTTCACACGCACTGGTAATCCTATCATTCCACCCAACCCACCGCGATTCGAGGACGAACCCATAGTCAATGACACGGACGGTTCCGATGAGGAAGACGAAGGCGGCGGCTGACGGACTACCCGGAAATCCCTTCTTACTCATCTCGACTTCTGACCTGTGACCAAGACCGATTAACAACACTTCGATGGACCAATCTGCCATTCTCTTCTCTTTGCACACTTATGCATCCGTATATCAGCTTAATTATTAATATCTAAGCCATAACCTACACCAGACACTCTACTTTAGACTTTACATTTAGCTATACTGTAGTTCGCTTTAACCTTAGAGTAGACCTTTTCGTAGACAGGTGGACCTTCCTTCACACTCCCGCCCGTGCGCCTTAGTACTTAGCTTACTTCTAGCACGTTAAATATAAAGGGGGGTTTTTTTTTAAAAAAGGCCATTCCAAAATAGGCGGTAGACGTCACATGTGTATAGCCGGTGGTCGTCATACTCTCTCACTCTACTTCGTGCTGGGCTGCATTTCTCACCGACCAAGGCCGCAAAACGGAATCTCTGAGAAGTTCCCCTAGGTCCCTCTTCGTCCGGATGAAACTTACACCATAGTGGCGATCGTGGGCTGCAATTGCACCATCGGATGGCCCTCCATGATGACTCCAAACTCATATATATATACCGCAGACTGACGCGCTTTATCTTATCCCTTGCTGTCGTTCTCCCTGTCTCAAAGTCATGCCTAATCACGAGAACTTCCCTTCCCTTAATGAATCGTATGCTTCTTCCTTCGACAAAGGCGACCTCCCGCTTCCCCCCTCTAAGCACCTTACTGTTGGTGAGTTTTGGGGCTCTGCTATGAGCGTTATTTCTCATCGTCAGGACAGTCACATGCATGGATGCACGCGTTGAGTAATGGAACTCTATCAGCGTAGTGAACTTCCCCCGATAACTTTGTAGACCCGCTTCACAACTTGGTATTAACCTCGGAGAGGCTAATGTGATCCGCAATGCTGGAGGTTCTGCGTATGTTCCTGAATGACAGTTAATTCTGCTGAATTAGGCTGAAATCAAGCTCAGCAAAGATGCTCTGCGAAGCATTGTCATTTCCCAACGTCTTCTTGGAACGCGAGAGATAGCTGTCTTCCACCATACTGGCTGTGGAATGCTCACTTTCACAAACGAATCTATACGCGACAAAGTTAAATCAGAAGCGCCCGGGATTCGACTGTTGCTCAAGCAGTGGATGATATCGATTTCCTTGCTTTTTCGCAAGTAGAAAAAAGTGTAAAGGACGATGTTAACTTTCTGAAAGGGAATCCGCTTGTCTTGAAAGATACAGAGCTTACTGGATGGATATACGATGTTGCTACGGGAAAGGTGTGTCTTAACTTTTCAAGAGTCGCAGCGCGTGCACTAAATCCAATGAAAGGTAAAGCGCGTTGCATGATTCTACAATTTTCTCTGGGCACCAGTGACCAGAGGACCAATATATCCTTATTCCTACACGCTTCTGTCTTGTCATAGGTTGCTAATTTACAATGCTCTATATAAAGAACTTCATGTACATAGTTAGTTCTTTGTGTAATCAACAGAGTGCTTTGGATCACCGTGTTATTCCTTTGTTCTGCTAACATTTAATTATTAAATAATTGAATCCATGCCTCTGTTGAGTTTTGCCGTTCTAGAGCACTTCTAAGTTCTGCAACCTGCTCTTTGCATCCGGTGTCGGATGCGGTGGTTTGCTTGGGGTAGCTACCTGGTAGTATCGTAGGTTATTTAATTTGCTGGATCAAGACTCCGTTTCTAAGCAATGTGAGGAGCAGCCTCCTAGCGAGTATGCTTAGCGCCATGGATCGATCATCGCAGTGACTACACATGATTTTGCCAGCCCCGAAACGTGACCTTGTTTTCAAAAATAGAACATTTCTTTGATTCTTTCTGTCGCTCACTTCTGGCTCTTGACTGGCTCTCCTGCTGGTGAGTGTTCTGCCAATGTCTTCTGGCTCTCATTAACTCTCGTAAGATTAGATCGGAAGTCTGAATTCGGACCACTTCCAGCTTAGATCTGCTGACTTTGTGACGTTTGGCAACTGAAACTCGAGCCAGCCTAGGAATTCTGGAGTTCTCCGCAATGGATGAATTACTTCACCATTGCCTTCGTGAGCTCGCATTTGACGGGGATCTGGGTAAGTAATTTCTTCTATTCGACGCCAGGGTACTGGCAATTTATAAAAATTTGCAGGCTGCGATGTCTCCCGTCTAAAGGACTTTATTGTCGACTTTTATAGACACTCCAATGCCTCTCACATCCAAAATCCTGATGACGCTTTTTGTGCCTTTGTGTGGTCTCTCATTGTGCGACAGCACACGGTATTGGTTGGTCTTGTCGATCCAAATATTACCTCCGATGTTTGGATAGCACCTCAAATAAGCGCAAAGCGCAAAGCCAAGGCTCGGGGGGAGGAGCATGTCGAACTACGCCCCCCAAAGCTTGATCCAATACCTGAACCAAAGACCGCAGCTCTGGATATGTTGCGTACTACCTACGGTGGAAGACTAAGGCTTGCAGTTGAAACGGACGCCATTTTCGAAGCAATCACCGGGTCTCATATTCGTGTTCGTTTTTTAATCACTCTCCCTGCGCATGTCAGCTTAGCCTTTCTCAGTCATCAAAAATGAGTCCAATGGTCTATTCTGCCCTTCAAATCATCACTCGTGGCAGAGACGATGGTATAACAGTTGTCGAACTAGGAAGGAGATCGGGCTATGATCAGAAAACTTGCTTCTACCTAGTTCGTCAGCTAACGGACTGGGTCTTGTGTAAGCAGCCCGTTTATACTGTCTCGATCCACCAGTAATATAACTATAGGGTGAAAGTACGTCGAGGTGGAGTGGGTACACACTTCTGCATCCACAGATACTTTTTGACAGGAGTTCATCGTGGAAAGCGATACGTGATGAAGAAACGCAGGCCGAAAATCTTCAAATGAAGAAGCAAAGCAATGAGCCTGACATTGGAGAAGATGACGACATTGAAGATCCAGAGTCCCTGAATTTCACCCCGATAGACGCTCGCCACCTTTCCAGCTTACCGTTAATCAGCGGACGTGTCATAAAATTGTTGAAAGCATCAAAAATCATATGCACGCCTCAAATAACATGCTCATAACACTCGTGAGAGGTTAATCATCATATAGTGTCCCTTTTTTCTGACGTCTTTTTTTAGGGATTTTCAAATCCTACCAAGACCGATCGCAGGTTTTTTCAAAGTAGAATTCGTGAGATGATCCAACAGCGACTTATTGACAAGGTCGTCGTTCCGAGCAATAAGAAGAAGTCCTTGAATAAATCTGTCAAATGTTTCCGTCTTGTCAAACATGAATTACCGACTCCGGGAGAGAGTACCCTCATTTTGTCTGATGCTGATGAGGATCTGATGACTTGACCTATGGTATGTCCATATGTAGAGCCTGTTCCGTGTTTGTCTCTAACCCTGTCTTCAGCCCAGAGTGGGGTCAAACTTAATACAACCATCCACAAGCAAATCATCGACCAACTCGAAGAGTCCGGAACTAGGGGCATGACTCTTAATGTGAGTTCAATTTAA
>JADNYJ010000451.1:0-25605 GCA_015501075.1 Gymnopilus junonius | reverse complement strand
ATTTTCAAATTTGATTACTATTGTAGGGAGGCTCGATGACGGAAGAATTGCACTCGAAGTGATCTTGAACAAAAGACGAATGAAGGCACTCGAGGATGAAATTCGGAAACTCAGCATAGATGTCAGATAACTAGATGCACACTGTGGAATCACTAGATTTCTTTTTTTCCCTCATAATGTAATTATCTCACTCGGATTGTCGACGTTCTTATGCAAGTCCGACTTCAGTAGTTCGCCTGAATCGGGTTTGCCTCATCACCCCAAGTTCTAACCATTTTCTATTTTCACATCCTCGCAGTACTTTCAATCCTTTGCTCTGAGGTGTTGAACCTAGTAAGTACTTCAATGTATTTGGGGGTGTAATATGTAGTATTTTTGCACACGAAATTCTATTCAAGGAAAGCCAGGTCCTCGCGACCAATTTGCATTCCAAACCCTTCTCCCAGTATGACCCTCTCGACTTCCCCTTGATCATTCCTCTTAACCGTTCCAGATAAATAAGGTAAATCGACTGAACTGATATCTGTCACAGTCTTCAATGACTTACAAGCACTTGCCAAAGAATGGAACCAATCGACCATATCTCCCGGTGACTGCTTTCGAGTCTAATGAATTTGCGATTGAAGTTTCTCAAGTACAGCCGCTCCAGGCAGCCGAATGATGCAAATTTTGCGCTTGCGTCGACCTTGGTATCAGACGAGAAAATCAAGAATGGATCGAATACAGGACTTTTGACTTACGAATTGCCGTGCCTTGTCAAAAAATGCATCCATTGCTAGCTCTATAAGGTTCGGTGCCCTCGAGCAATGGAATGTAGGTAGTAATCGCCGTAGACATGAGTACTTGAACGCCAGTCCTTCTTTTCCATGAATTCCCCATCTTCAGTTTCAAACCACAGTGCGCCCTCGGTCCTTTCATTCTTGCTACTGCTAGAGGGGTATTGGCCGATGGATAGACTCTTCAGATTGGGTAATCCCTGTGGAAGAACAAAGCGCAGTAGGTATGGTATTTGTGCATTAACACTATTGTCAATCTCAAGGCCAATGAGGCGATGCAAAATAGGCGCAAGAAGTCGCACGTCGTGATAGTCAGCCTGGAAAAAAAATCAAGCATATATAACACTATAGGACGAATACTGAGTATGATTACCTTCAAGTAGCAAAGGTTGGGCAAAAAATCCAAATCAAGGTCGTTGGTGAAATAGCGATTGGTCGGAGAGCTTTCTTTGAGCTCGAGGCTCTCAATAGTCGGGTGGCGCTTCCAAAATGCCATAGCTTCTAATGCATCTTCAACAACGTGATAATTTAAAGTTAATGCCTTTAAATTGGGAAAGTCGAGAGCAAAGAATGAAGAAGCCGACAGCCAGTCATCGCCTAATTGAGAGAATGACAGTGTGTGAAGAGAATGCGCAAGCGCTTTAAAAATTTCCATGAGCTTGGCATGTCCTCGTTCGCTCCCCGAAAGAATGACTGCAATAAGGTGAGGCTGGTTATTCCCTACACAGAGTAAGAAGCAGAATTTCCGAGAATCATGGTCACCGACCTGTATATCATATAGACCACAATCTTCAAGCCAACGGTCACCTTCTATATCACCGATATTATTCAAAATAATGCCCTTCAATCGTGGGCATTTCTCTCTTACGTCGTCCCAGAAATCAGCGCGAAGGTCACCGTATCCCTCTACTAGCTCATACTCCTCGTCATAATGCCAGCCAGAAAGAAGGTAAAGGCCAAGATTATGGATGTTGGGTAACAAGCCAAGTTTAATCACCTCCTTCAGTCCCGTAACCACGTCAAAGGGGTTCCGACCATCCCGAGTCTCGACAGACAAGTCGGACATGATGTGCAGTTGTCGTACAGTTAGCCCTAATTTCGGGCCTTGGCCACCGAGTAATCTGTGAATCATTCCTAAAGCATCGTCCTCATTCTTGAGGATCAGACACCAGTAGAGAATAGGTAACACAATTTCTGAGATATGTCGTTTGACGAGAGCCAAGGAAAGTAACGTGGACGGAGTTGCGTAAAGTGGTAAATGCGAAGCAATAATCGGAAACAGTTCTGGCAATAGGTTATCCAAGCCATTAAGTGAAGTCATTACTATAAACCCAGTAGTAATGTCGGTATTTATCAAGCTGGAGAAGTCGGAAGGTCTATCCACTGGTCCTTTCATATGTTCCTTTGGGCTTGTTGGAGGGACAAAGGCATCATGGATATCGGCGATAAAGAAGTTTCAAAGGTCCGACGTCGAACAGAAATTCGGCTTCTGCTCCATTGTCATCATTGTAAGCCCAATTAAGACTACAGTAGGCGGGGGAGAACATATCGCAATGGTTCACAAAGCTAACGCTTGGGTGAAGGCAAAAATCTACGTAAGGAATTATTTTCACGTCCGACCTGCATTCCACACCCTTTGCCTAGAATGACTCCTCAATGTGTCCATCATCATCTCTTCTAACGGTGGCAGAAAGATATGGCAGATCACCAATGCTTATGTCTGTAACACTCTTCAGACTCCTGCAGACGCTCCCTAAATGACGGGCTCCAGCTGAAAACGTATCGCGCTCTGCGCTTCCATAATCGTCAGATCTACGAGAATTAAAAGGAATACAGTGGATATAGAGTCGCTCGAGGTGTAAGAACGATTGTAATTGCTCGCCCATATCAACCTACGGTAAAAGTATTAGACTTTAGCCCAGTTATCGTATCCAAGAATTGATTCTGATCAAGCTGAATGTCTTCATTCAACTCGGACATGATGTGTAGCTCGCACACACCCAGTCCAAGCTCCGGCTCATCCATTAATTTACGGATCATCTGCAAGGAACCCTTTTCGCCTTTGATAATGAGGCGCGAGAAGAGAATCGGCAGGACCATTTCTGATACATGTCGATTGACAAGAACCAAGGAGAGTAGAGTCGGTCGTGTTGCAATGAGAGGCAGATGGGAGGCAATAATAGGAAACAATTCGAGTAGTAATTCATCCAAGCTAAGTCGTGAGGGAATCATTGGGAAACAGGCGACTTGCAGTTGCTCAGGGCATGAAGTCCTTGTATTGGAGATCAATCCGCCATTTAGTAGTATATTCGAGAACTTATTAATTAGTAATTCACTGAGTCATCTATTTCTGTAGTTAACACTAGAATATTGTAGATACATTATAGCTACGTATATAAGAGCTCTGTAGGAGCTAGGAATATTATGCTTTTCACCTAAATAATCCCAACAGGTTATGGGCCCCGGCCCCCAGTAAAGAGACTCACCGCTTTTATTGGATCGCTGCGACGTTTACTTGCTTCTTATCTTATCTCGCTCTCATTATCTTATCTTACCGGGCCACATCATGTCGTCATCCGAGCGCTATTATAATCTCACGCACATCACTCGGCTTAATGGGCAAAATTATCATGACTGGAAATTTGCTATCAGCATGGTACTACGTGCCAAAGGATGCTGGGATATTGTGTCAGGAATACTGAAGAAGGAAGATGCCACAGGTGGGGGAGATTGGGACAAGAAATCAGATGAAGGACTTACCACTATTGCACTCACTGTTGATGCGAGCCAATACACCTATATCTGGGACTGTGCAACCGGACCGGCAGCTTGGACAGCACTCAAGAATATTTATGAGAAAAACAGCCGCGCGACGCGTATCTCCCTTAAACGTCAATTCTATGGATTCGAGCATGACAAAGACACCCCCATGTCCCATTATGTTAACGGCATCACGGATCTCGCCGCCAAGCTCAAGGCAATCGGAGTTACACTTACCGATGAGGAAATTACCGACGTGCTTATTTTTAACTTGCACAATGACTATTCGAGCATAGCCACCTCGCTTACTGCAGCAAAGGAGGAGTTGGCCATTTCAGATGTCACTGGTGCACTCTTGGAAGAGGAAAGGAGGCGGGGAGGACCAGATTTTTCGGAAGGAGCAGTTTCCTTAATGGCAAATAAATACGGAGATGGAAATGGACCACCGGGACGGAGAGGACCGCATCGTGATCAAAGGGACAGATCAGCGGATCATCGGACATGTTACCGTTGTGGACGAACCGGACACATTGCACAACATTGCAGAGCCATCAGAACAGTTGACGGAAAAGATATAATAGGAGCAAAAGAAACATCGTCATTCGCTATTCAAGTCAACAATTCACTCAATGATATCTGTTATTAAAGGAAGAAGATTCACAAAGGGGACAGGATTTCGCGCAGATGCTTGGTTCCTGTGCAGCTATTTTTGGACGACGTGCTTACGGATTTCGTGGTGGATGCTTTGTGCCTACCAATTTGAAGAGGCTTTGTGCCAGGCTCAGTGCCAGAGGCTTAGTGCCATGCTTAGTGCTCAAGATATTTTTTGGAGGATGCTGGAGTGCTCCTTTCATTTGCAGATTGTTTACGGTCTAAATTCCGTGCTTTGAAGATTGTTCGCGGTCTAGATTCCGCATTTGGACGATATTTTGATGGATTTATATTTAGGAAATGCCGAATTGAGGAGGAGTATTGGAGATCAATCCGCCATTTAGTAGTATATTCAAGAACTTATTAATTAGTAATTCACTGAGTCATCTATTTCTGTAGTTAACACTAGAATATTGTAGATACATTATAGCTACGTAGATAAGAGCTCTGTAGGAGCTAGGAATATTATGCTTTTCACCTAAATAATCCCAACACCTTGTAAAAAGAATTACACAACACAACTCAATCGATTAAATAGGTTACCTGACTGTGAATAAGATCTAAAGTCTGCCGAAGTTTCTGCAGCAGAGAAGAGGGCCTGAAAGACTCGGAGTCAAGGAGTTGTCACAGAGAGACTTAAGTTGAGCCCGGTAAATTGGTCGCCATAAGTTGAGCTCAATCGTTATCGGGGTCCAGAATCCAAAGTTCACTGGCACTGCTGGCACCAACCTCTGTTTCTTTAGCATGAAAGAAACACGTCACCTGATTTCTTTTAGGTGTTTCTCAAGAAACCAGCATTCGGCCTTGCCTAATTTGGTATGGCCGACTGGTGTTTCCCAAGAAAACAGTGGAAAAAAAGTCATATGACGTGTTTCCTAGGTACTGTTTCCTCAAGAAACACTACTCAGTGCCAGCAGTGTGGATCAAGGTCGTGATCATGACCATGGCACGTGCATCAGATTCAATGTCATGATTTGGTCTGATGCTCTGATTAGGGTTGCATAAAAAACTATTTGTTTTTTACCGGCCCGGTAATTTACCAGTAATTTACCGGTAATTTACTGGTAAGTTACCTCCTTGATAGGGCAGGGTTCGCAGGTGGTAAGTTACCTGTATCACGTGATAGGTCAGTTGGGGGACCGAGGAGCAAGGAGGTTCTAACAGCCACCTTCGGGCTGTATAATTCTAGCCAAGAACATGTAGTATCTCCTATACCACTTTAGAAGCTGGTCAGCCATCAGGAATGTGCTATGTACTCGAGTAGCTAGCAGACCAGTCCTCACTACATCATTCACGGTAGTAGCCGGACTGGCAGAAATCATCAATTTTCTCGACATTTGCCTCGACATTTATCTCGCCCCAATGACCCGCATAGCAGCCATACCTCTCAGTATATCTGAGATTTTGATACCAGAAGATAGTCTCAATGTGGTGGACTTGTCTACTTTCCCAGTCCCTTCCGACAAGAATGCCCCGAAGCTACTTGATCTCACCGACGACATGCTCTTCTCGGAAACAGCCAGCCTCATCCAAGACGAACAACAGGTCGCATTTTTACAATCTCTGGCCATGCCAACAGGTGAAGAAACTCTAGAAATATGCGAATGAAGGGGCATTGCATTGGAAGCCAATCAGACAATCCAATCCCTCGTTTACCCCCACGGAAACATGGATATACGCCTGCCATTGTGGATTGTTGAATACTGGCTTGAGGCGAACTATATTTTGGAAGCAAAAATTCATGCTCCTAGTGCTAATCTTGACGACAACGACTTCTCGATGTCGTTTGATTAGCGTATCGAAAGGAGGTGATGTATAGTAGTGCGTAATCAACGGTTGCGAGAAGCCTGCGGAGTCGTCAAGTGCCGCAGGCGGCGAAAAAATAATATATTAAATATTTAATGCACGTGACATGTAACTTACCAGTAATTTACCTGGTAAGTTACCTAGGCGGGACGGGGGAGGGGGTAACTTACCAGTAAGTAACCCCCCCGGGAGTTTTTTACGCAACCCTAGCTCTGATCCGATTTATAGCCGGACGAGCATATATAGCTCTCGTTGAGTATCATCCGGACTTCCCCAATTTCTCCCCGTCTTTGCATGGTGCGCCGAAAAAATGGTCACAGGCTCTGATCTGCCTTCTCCCGTACTTCCTTTGGAAGTAATATATGAAATACTTGAAATTTTCATTCAGAACGAAAGGCAGGATCTCAGATCAATCCGAGCCTGCTCCCTTGTTTGCCGTCATTTCGTCCCACCGTGCCAGGCACTCATCTTTTCGAAACTCGACGTCTTCGTCCCTCACAGTGGAAATTTGGATGGGGACTTTCCTAACAAGCAAACTCGAAACCTCAGTGAAATTCTCCAGCGTAAACCTCATCTTGCAGCTCACATTGTTATACTGCACTGGGGTATCATCAAATCAACGGTCAACGCCACTCCAGGGCTTCGTACCCTATTCCAACACATCCAGAAGCGTAATAAAATACAGACACTTCGTCTGTATTCCTTGCACTCTAGACGCAAAGCTTTCAAGGATGCCAGGCCGTTTGACGATTTTCAAATAATGCCCTTCATCAAACGACTTGAAATACACAACATTCACCTTTCCAACGCATCTGATTTATTTTCTAGTTGCACAAATTTGAAGGAGGTTCAGCTGGACTTAGCATCAAAGTCTAACGATATGGATAGCAGTGACACTAAATTCCGTCCTCGAATCGAGTTGTATGATGATTACACCTACCTTGACACGTTTCACGCCCCCGATGTTATAAATTTCTCAAATATTCGAGTCTTCAAGATTTATCCAGGCATTTCTGACGGACCGGAGCGCTTTAAATCTCTTCTCAAGTTGTGCGCAGGCACAGTCGAAGAGCTTCATCTCAAGAAAATGCAGTGTAAGTAGCTTATGCGCGAGTCAAAATACCTTTTTCTGCATACCTGACGAAAAAAATACTAGATCGCATATGTCAACTACCCCCATTCCTCGATTTTTCCTTCTTTTTGTCCCTACGCGTTGTGGACTTGGACATTGATGTTCGCTTGGAGCTGATTGGAGATGGCGCTTTTTCGTTTAACGATGTCTTGCCTAAGCTCAATGAAGCACTTGCAACCATCCCAGCAGAAAACCGGATCGAAACTCTCATCCTAAACTTTTTCTTCAACATCGAGAAGATGTCCGAGCTGGAAACTTGCTTGGACATTCAATGGGAACTTTTGATGTCTCAAATACACAGAATTTCGTCCGCTAAACCGTTGCATGTTTTTCTCCACATGGCGTACAAGCCACCTATGATCATTGCTGTACAAACGGATAGTCGCATGGATGAGAAGTTTGGTTCGCAATGCAAATCTGCGTTTGAAAGCTTGATCCTTGGGAAACGTCTCACTACTACGTTTCCTTCCCATATCATTTGCAACATCTCTCAATGCGTCTTTAGAATATAAGTAGATGCGTACTATATACTATATGTCAAATAAATTGAGTAAGCATGTGCAGCGAGTCAGAGCTTGACTTGCAATATATCAACCCCGATGCATATGATATGCTTGCTGTTCTTCATTAACATACTGGCCTCCGGAGTTAGGACCATCGGCTGATGCAAGTCGCCTCGCTTAAATTTCTTTCGATTGAAGGCGCGGATGATGAAATTAGGAAACTTAGGATAGCAGGATAAAGTTCAATCAGAACATTTGCATGCATACAAGGAGTAAAGGCAAACATCTAGGTAAGAAATGCCAAATGTTCACGTCCGACCTGCATTCCACACCCTTTTCTTAGGATCACTTCTTCGACATCCCCTCCTTTGTCTCTTCGAAAGGTGGCGGATAAGTATGGAAGATCAACGGTGCTAATGTCCGTCACACTTTTCAGAGACCTGCAGGCGCTTGCCAAAAGACGGGCTTTATGTGAAAACCATGGACGTTCAGTACTTTCATACCGTTTACGAGAATTGTAACTAAGAAAGCTGACGTAAAGTCGCTCTAGGTGGAAGAACGCTTCGAATTGCGAGCTCATATCCATCTTCGCCGGAAAAAGGTGTCACATTAGATTGAATTACTCAGAGATCATTGACTTACAAATTGCCCAGGTTTGTTAAGTGACCCATCGATTGAGAATTCTATCACATTTGGTGCACCTCGTGCAATAGAAGGCAAAAAATATTTGCGCCAGGTGTGGATAATAGCTTGCTTGTCGCCCTGTATGTTTTCCCTAAATTCTCCATCTTCCGTCTCATACCATAATGAACCCTCAGGAGGTTTGTTTCCCCTAGCATCGGAAGAGACAATATCAGAAATAGATAGGCCCTTCAGACTGGGCAAACCCTCTGGAATAACAGAACGCAAAAGGTACGGTATCTGAGAATTAATGCTGGCGCTTATTTCAAGAGTGATGAGACGATGCAGAACTGGTGCAAGAATCCGAACATCGGTATAGTCTGCCTGTAACAGAAATGTAAGCCCCGGGATTAGAAGTAATGAAACGAATGTAACTACCTTCAAATAGCGGAGATTGGGGAAGAAATACGAATCGAGGTCATCGGTGAAATAGGACTTGACCAATGTATCTGCTTCATATGCAAGCTCAAGCCTCTCTATCATTGGATGTCGCCTCCAGAATGCCATCACTGCGGAAGAGTCTTCAACGGCATAATAATATAGGTGCAGTGACTTCAGATGCGGAAAGTCAAGAGTGAAAAGAGGAGAAACGTAGAGCTCTGAACTAGAAATGAACTGGGAAAGTGACAGAGTATGGAGAGACGAGGAAAGGACTGTTAGGTTTGTAATAAGGTTGTTGTGGTTCTCCAGGCCCCCAGAATATAATGGCTGCCAATGAATAAGCATAGATAGGTCCTGCTCAAATTGTATGTTAATCTTTCTTCATGCAGTTGGCACCGTCACTAACCTGAAAATCATACAGACCACAGTCCTCAAGCCAACGTCGGCGTTTCGTGTCACCGACATTGTCCAAGATGAGGTTTTTCATCCTTGGACATTTGTACTTCAAGTCTGCCCAGAAATCTGATAAAAGCTCGCCTAACCCATTGGACAATTGCAAGTCGCTATATTCCATGGGATCCCATCCAGAAGTAAGGTAGATACCAAGCGTGTGGATATTGGGCAACAAGCTCCGCCTAATTACCTTCTTCAGCCCAGTAATCATGTCGAAGGACTCGTTCGGGCTGTGCTGCTGTGGCAGTAGCCTGATACCGTCACTCAACTCGACATGATGTGCAGTTCGCGCACACCCAGTCCAAGCCCCGGCTCATCCAGTAATCTATTGATCATCCGCAAGGAATGCTTCTCGTTTTTTATGATGAGGTGCGAGAAGAGGATTGGCAGAGCCATCGTGGATATATGACGGTTGGCAAGAGCCAAGGAGAGCAGAGTCGAAGGGGTCGCATAAAGAGGCAGGTGGGAGGCGATGATAGGAAACAATTCAGGTGGTAAATCGTTTAGGGAAAGTAGTGTGGGAGACATCAGGAGAAACGACAGATTTGGATTTAGGATGCTTAGACGTATTTCAGTCGTATGGTGTTCTGAACAACGAGCAGAAAACGGCTTTCGAATTTCGTTTACTTTTTTAATCTCCGCCAACAATGTAATCGTGCATTCAACGTGACCCGCTAAGCGGATACGCGTTTTTCTTCACTCTCAATATCTCCTAATTTACATCAGTATGGTGTCCGCTAAAGATAAGATAGATTTCTGATTTTTTCCATAACGCAAGTTTCTGCCGACAGTTATTGCGTGCTTCGTCCTCAGCAGACTCAACTTGCAACCTGGGAGTATGTAAAGTACATCAACAAGAAGCATGTGTGTTAGTGAATGCTTGACTTTCTGCAAAGTTTAGACTTTCAAGAGACGAAGGCATAAGCGCATAAGCAAATCGCATGTCAATCGTATGCATGATACGCCGCCCGCTCATTAAAGCGATGATATAAAAATAGTATTGCATGTCGATCACTCGCACTTTCTTGAAGAAAAATGGGGTAAAAACAAGTTATAAACTTCCTGGCATATAAAAATCTAAGTAAGAAAGGCTATCTCTTCCCTTCCGACCTGCATTCCGCACCCTTTTCTCATAGTTACTTTCTCGACATGGCCTGCATCATCCCTTCTAATTCTAGCAGATAAATATGGTAAATCAACAGTACCAGTGTTTGTAACACTCTTCAGAGACCTGCATGCGCTACCCAAAAGATGCGCTCCAGCCGAAAATGTTAGACATTCATGAGGTCTGAACAGTGCAAACTTGCATTGAAAACTTTCCAAATAAAGTCGCTCGAGGTGGAGGAACGGTTTCAACTGCCGACTCAGATGCATCTGTGCAGAAAAACACAAGGTGAGATTAAATATAACTGAGGACTCAATAGGCCTTGACTCACGAATTGAGATGAGTATTCAATTTGGAGATACATCCCCAGCTCTATCAAATTGGGCGCTCCCTTTGCGATTGAATGTATATATTGATTGATAGAAGTATGAAGGCTGGCTGGTGGGTCGTCGGATATACTTTCCTCAAATTCTCCATCTTCTTTCTCGTACCACTTTGCATCCTCAGGAAATTCAAAGGGGAGTTCACCGATATACAGACTCTTCAGATTTGGTAAGCCTTCTGGAAGAATAGATCCGAAGAGATAAGGCATTTGAGCAACAATGCTGCTGTTTATTTCCAGACCAATGAGATGATGCAAAATCGGAGCAAGAATCTGCACATCTTCAAAGTCCGTCTATAACAGAAAACTTGGAAGCAAAACATAAAGTGAAAAATCGGCACAGTACCTTCAAGTAGCGAAGATTGGGCAAGAAATCAGAGTCAAAGTCTTTGGTGAAGTGGTTATTCATTAGCGAATATTTCTCGAGTTCGAGGGTCTCCAACGTCGGATGTCGCTTCCAGAATGCCATTGCAACCGAAAGGTTGTCAAAGAAGTGAAAGTGTAAAGAAAGCGACTTCAGATGCGGAAAGTCGAGAGCGAAAAGAGGAGAAGCGGAAGGCCCGATACTGCCTGGCTGGGATATTGCCAGAGTGTGAAGAGAAGGTGAAAGCACTCGGAGGTTTTCCATAAGCTTGCTATGCCCCGCTTCAGTTCCAGAATCAAGAGGCTGCAAGTGAACGAGAGTAGTAAGACCCTAATCGAATCCTTGGTAAGTCCATAAATTCTCCTTCAAGAACCCCATGATCAACTTACCTGAATATCATACAGCCCACAATCTTCAAGCCAACGAGCGCTTCTCGCATCACCCACATTGTCTAAAATGAGATCCTTCAATCTCGGACACTTGGCCGTCAAATCTACCCAGAAGTCAGATCGAAGGTCGCCGTACACCTGGGGTGCCAAATCGTAAATGCTGATACCGCCAATAGGTGGATGCCACCCTGAAAGGAGGTGGAGACCCAGCGTATGGATGTGGGGTAACAAACCCTGCGTGACGACCTTCTTAAGCCCAGTGACCACATCGAAAGGCTTCCGACCGAGCTTGGTATCCTCAGATAACCCGGACATGATATGCAGCTCGCGCACACCCTGCCCAAGCTCCGGCTCATCCAGTAATCTCTGGATTATCTGCAAAGCATGGTCCTCATTCCTCAGAATAAGGCGCGAGAAGAGGATTGGCAGGACGATCTCTGATAAATGTCGGTTGACGTGGGCCAAGGAGAGTAGAGTCGATGGAGTGGTATATAGAGGAAGATGGGCTGCGACGATAGGAAACAATTCGGGTGGCAAGCTGACCAAACCAAGTTGTGAGGGAGTCATTCAGAAGCACAGTTGAACAGGGGGTGGCTTTCGTATGGCTCTTGCGGTGAGCGTCTGCCTGGTGCCCAGAGCTGAGGGGAGTTCAGTGTTCACTCAAATCGGGTCGGCGCGTCTTGACCCTTGGGCGCGTCGCGTAAAATCGAAAACGCCGATCATCGCTATTCTAAATTTAGTACGCAACGACGGACATTCTGACCAGGTGACCACTTCACGGCGACCATTACAGAGTGGCAAAGAAATCTGAATATATGAGCACCAAAACTCCGAGCTGAATTTAGATAGATAAAAAAGCAAAAAAAAGAAGAAAAGAGGTATGTATGTAAAGGTCGCAACCAGGCTGAGGCAAAGTGGAGAGCATGCATATCTAGGAAAGTCCAATGACGACGAGAACTGAGAACCAGCCGAGAACCTTGCAGTGTAAATGTGAAAATTGAAAACGAAACGAAACGACATGAGATGAGATGAGATGAGATGATATGGGATGGGATGTCAGTAAGCAGAAATCAAAATCAAAACCAAAACAGAGTGAGTTAATGAGTTAATGGACAAAACGAGAAATGAAATGAAACGAGGTCGAGAAGAGGAGAGAACGAGAAAGTTAACAAGGACATATATAAAAAGGGATATAAGAAGGAAAAAACAAGTAAAAGGAAAACAAGTAAAAAAAAAAAGAAAGAAAAGTAGAAAAGAAGAAGGAAGAGATAGAAATAGTATTAGTACAACAGGGTCAATTATCCCCATACCCATTCGATCTTTTCCTTCCTTTTTGCCTTCATTGCTTTTATTTAATCGTCCTCCTGGGGTTTTTTTTTTCTTCGTTTCGTTTCGTTTTCGAGTTCGAGTTCGTTTGACATGAAATAAATAAATAAAATAACCGAGCTTGGATGTCTTGCTCTTGGAGCTCGGTCCTGTTTTCTTGGGGGGAAGTGGCTTTGTAGCGGGTTGCGTCGCGTCGAGGGGATAAGAGTTGAATTTTGAAATCATCGGTGGTGAGGCCCACGCCACGCCATATATTGTACAGATGCGATGTAAGTAGGCGAAAGATCTTGAAGAAATGGTAATGGTGCGTGGTGGTGGTAGCTGTCGCTCTCATAGTCATCTGGCCCGGCGGACAATAGCAGTGGTAAAGGGTGGCGGCGACGATGGTGATGACGATGATGGTGATGGTGATGTCGATGATGATATATACAAGCATGTGGCAGTAAAGCCCAGTGGCGACGCTCTTGCCCTCCCTCCTTTTCTCCTTTTCTCTCTTCTTCTTCATTTAACGTCAACACCGACCCGAGCTCTTCGTGCCCATGAGGGCAAGATGGCCGTGAGTATATTATGCTTCGTCCGTGCGTCATCCAACTCGCAACTCGAGTCGATGTATGTTGTAGGATGGATGATGGATGTGTATTCTCTCTCCGTCCTGCCTGTAAGTCGTCTTGTCTTGTCTTGGTCTTGTCTTGTCTTTCCTGTATATGTATATGTATGTGTGTCTGTATATGATGTGTAATCGGAGCCTTTATGCGTTGCGCAAAGGAAGGGAGGGAGAAAGAGGAGGGATGGATGAAAGGGAAGGATGAAGGGAAGCGATCATTGCTCGAACCCACCACCGCCCTGCAACGACGCCATCCATATCCTCGTTTTATACAGCCTATCCAAAACCATACATGTCAGCTCGCATTCTCAACCAAGAACCCCGCCCCCCTCAAAAAAAAAAAAAGTAAAATACCCACCTAAACAACTCCCTCACCAACTCTCTAAAATCAATCCTCTTCTCCGCGACGAAATAAAACGTCAACTTCCTTCTATCCCACTGATACTCTGCGTCGATCACCTCCATCGGTAATTTCTTGGCGCGGACTTTCGATTGGCATAACTGCAGGGCTTTGGCTTCGTCTTCGGTTTTGGTCGCGAGGAGTCTGTTTGGGAGAGGAGGGAGGGGGGAAAGGGGGTTAGTGTTGTTGATGATGATGACGATGAGATGAAGATGAAGAAGATGATGACGATAACAATGATGATGATATAGGAAGGGAAAAGGAAAGGAAAGAAAAAGACATACTGCAAATCCCGCTGACTAGCCTTCCCATAAATCATCTTGGGACTAATCTCCTTCTTCCCACCTCCTCCTACCCCGCCCTGTCCACCTGGACTAACCGGGCCCTCCCCCTCCCCACCTCCTCCACCACTACCCCCCATACCCCCCACCCCCCACCTCTCCGCCTGCGCCCTCTGAAACGCCTCCACCTCCCCAAGCGTCACACTATCATCCACCACCCTACCCACATCCTTCCCCCTATCCGCCTCGACGATCACCAGATCGCCTTTCCTGATGTCCGCGCTAACAGTGCTGCTGCTCGTGTCCACATTATTCGCATTATTCGCGTTGTTATCAGCGTTGGCGTTGGCACCGGCATTGGCACTAGGATGCGGGAAATAAAACAAATCCGTCCGTCCCGCTTTAAACTCCACAATATACAGAGGCCAAGAAGAAGGGACAGAGTGTAACGGCAGACCCTTCCCAAGATCACTCAACGCCTGACCCTGTCCTTGTCCTTGTCCTAGCCCACCTAGCCCGCCTGCACTAGTAGGCGACTGCAGTCCAAAACCCGCACCAGCACCGAGTGCAAAGGCACCATGAGGACCATGAGGAGAGGTAGGCGTCTGCAGTTGGAGTTGGTGGTGTTGAGCGTCTGAAAGCCTTCGCTGCTGCTGCTGCTGTTGGATCTGAGGAAAGTAGGGTCCTTGTTGCGGGTTCACCATTGGCCTGGACGAACTGGATATGGAGGGTGAGAGAGGGGATTGGAGGCTGCTGGTGCTGGAATACGATGGGGCGCGGGCGCGGACGTATTGCGTTGGGCTGGTGCTTAGTTGGCGTTGATGTTGGAGGGCGTACTGCTGTGGCTGTTGCTGCTGCTGTTGGAATTGTTGTTGTTGTTGCGAGTGTTGCGAATGCGAATATTGAATCCCTTGGCCGGGGATATACCTCGCTGCCATCTCCTGCTGCTGTTGTTGCTTGTTCACATACTGTCCATGCCCCTGAGGGGGCGAAGGGAACTGCTGCTGCTGCTCCTCATACAACCCCCACCACTCCCAATTGACGGACTATTCCCCCCAGCTGAAAATCCCCATCGCTAGGCGTGCCAATCGCCTGCCTCGAGTAACTGCCCACATTGGCATTGCCTGCTCCTCCTCCTCCGGGAATAGACAGATTGATGCTCTGATACGTCGACATCAGATCCCTCGATGGCGGACTGCGTGAGAGCGGAGCGTAAATCGGCAAGGAAGAAGGCTGGCTGGGGGGAAGCCCGCTTTGATGACGCGGGATCGAAGATGAAGGTAGAGGAGGGGCTCGTTGGGGTTAATATTCAACATCCCCAAATCACTCGCTAGATCGTCGTCGGATAAGAGCAGACCGCTGCCTCGGCTGCTGTAGGGTGGCTGGTACGATGGCCTTGTAGACTCGTCGCCCAGGTCGGTGGGGTTGGCGATGGGCGCGTTGAACCCAACCACGTTACCCCTCCGAGGTTGTACGACGCTCACACTGTGCCTCCTACTCGTCGTTCCGCTGCCCCCGCCGCCATTCTCGTCTCGAGGCGGGTTCATGCCCGCCCAGAGCTCTCTGAACGCCGATCCATCATCCAACAAGATCTGGCCCACGTCCCTGACGAACGGGCTCATGTTGGAGATATCCGCCTGCCTGCTATAGCCATTATTACCGCCAACCGCTAAAGAGCTCGAAGGCGAGGACGAATGGAGGTTGGTAGGCGAACGACCGAGGGAAGTGCCGAGGGACCCGTACCGGCTAGCGGAGCCAGGGGGCTTGATGTCGCCGTACCTGGAAGGCACGCTGAGAGGGTTGGAGGTGAGGTAGGACTCGTTCCAGCTCTGCATGGCTGAAGAACCGGTGTAGGGGCTGCCCACGGGGCCGGGGCGACCGGCAGCGAGGGACTGGGACCTGCTGCGGGAGAGATCCTGGCCGTAGGACCTGCCCCGGGCGTCGGCGTTGGAGGAAAGGGACGGCGGGATGTACCGCTCGTCGTAGGTGTCGGACAGAGCCTCTGACTCATCGTCCTCAAAGGTGGATGGGAAGGCACGGTCGCGCATGGTGGAGGAGAACTGGCTCTGGGGGTGCGAGGAGAAGGACGAGCTGCGGATGGGCAGGGGCTGGCCGCGGCCGGTGGGCGGGCTGAGCATGCGGGAGGAGGGCCAGGGGCCGCCGGTGGGGACGAAGTTCTGCAGCAGGGGCGAGGTGAAGGAATCGGAGGAGGGCGGCTGGCTGGCGGCCCTTTCTCGGTGGCCGTTCTCGGTGGGACTGGAGAGATTCTGGTGGAACCGACTTCTGCGGTCGTCCTCGTCAAACTCGGGCTGGGAGCGTTCCATGTCTATCTCTAATGTCGTCTACTGATGTGTCAGCGTGAGGGTTGAACAAAGGAGGAGGGTGGGATCTAAGGGTGCGTGTACAATGGAGTCTATGGAGCTGTAGACAGAGAAGAGAGAGATCAACGCGTCTATGGGATGGAAGAGAAGGAAGAGTCCTGGGAGCGCCGTGGGTCGGTCGGCAGCTGACTCCCGTCACATGCCCTCTCCTCAATTCATTCCACCAGCACCAATCCCCTCTTGTACTCAGGGTTATCCCTCTATTACGTCCTTGCCCTCGCACTCATTCCACAGTCTCGGCCCTATACACTTCACTCCTCCAATTCAAAATCCGCTGATCAGGGTTCTCTGACCACCCATGCGTCCTTTATGCCCCCTCTTGTTTATGATCGGATTCATGATATCATCCCCTCGAGATCATCACACTAGACCCGTCGGGGGCTGCCTCTTTTCCCCTTCTTGATCCCTCTGATCGTCCATTTGCCAAGGTGCGCCACACTATACCCGTCACTGACTCCACCTTTTTCTCTCCCCAATCCAGACCTCTCCTCAGCGACACAGTGCCCTCCGACCTTGGCCATCTTTTTTACCCTTTCCCCAAAGTACGATAGCTCAATCCCCTCAATGTCTCTCGATCTCCCCTCTTCCCGCCCGCAGTGATCATACAGTTGTCCAAATCTAGATCGGCGGTTCCCAATGTTTCGCCCTATGCAAACATCATTATTATTATTATCTCCATTCTGTACTGTAGCCCAAACCACTCGAATTCAAATATAGTCAATTCCCAAACCCAGAATCCCACATGTCAAAAGGCTCGAGCCGAAGCGTTGTCTGTCTTTCGGGAACAGCCAATCATCAGCATCATCATCATCATCGGGTCTTTCAGATGTTGTGCGCGGCGCTCTTAGCTTCGCTTGCCAAGACAAAAAAGAACTCAAGAGCATCCGAATTCAATTTAGCTCGCGTGAGACTATGAAACCAACTCGAAAGTAACACTGGCCCTTGACGCTTGACACCGCCGGATATCATGAATCATGATCACTCCTTGTCCTAATATAATGGTAGCGTGCGTATGTATGCCAGTGACTGGGCAAACCTTTTTATTTTTAATCTTATTTCCAAAGGCGTCGGCTTCAAGCGTCAAGTCACTCACATACTCACTTAGAGTCAGTTCGGCATCTAGAATACCAGCGTATTCTGATTATTGATGGCATTCATATTATTCCCACCATCCAGAACAAGTAAGCTTCACATAGACATGTAAACCTGTTAATCACGGTCCGTTCGTCACCTGTCAGTGTTCAAGCTCATCGTCGCTGGCAGTGAGCAGCAGCACACTTTGAGTTCTAGCATCTGAAGGGTGCACTCTTTATATTTACGAATGAGGTGAATAATTTGTTGACTTTAATACAAAGTTTTCTTCCTTTATAGTGCTCACGGAGAGGAGGAAAGTAGTCTGCTAAACTTGTCATGAGGTGGTGGGAAGCATCGAGGTAGACCCTTTGCTCGTTGTGAGTCGGTATCTGAAGAATTTAGCCAAAGACTCCCAGGCCTGAGATTGTGCCTTACTGTTTTAGTGACCTGTTGAAAGCAAAGTAAGAAAATCACATTTCTGTTTGACCTCTGTCCAACGAGGCAAAGATGGCAGAAATGATGAAAAAATTAAAATGTACCGTGCGAGCACCAAATTGAAGTATTGCACATGCTCGCACAGCCTCCAAATTATAAATATTCTAACACTTACACTCGCAGCTAAGCTTACAATGCACTTGTAATAACTTGTTTCTGGTTCTATAAATCCTATGGGCCTAGTTTTGAAAATTCGAGACAAGGGTCCAACAGCCCCGGCGGGTAGCATACAATTGGCCATTGTGTGTAGGTGAACCCCAGTTTGTTCCTTAAAGGGACCCTCTGCTGGAATCATCATCATCACAAACAAGGTGGCTGTACCTAACTTCTACAGAAATATTTGGATGGAGCATTTTCAGGCGCTTATGCATACTTTCCTGACTTCATTTTCAAGCGCCTTCAATTTGCTGGTGTTCAAGACCACATCAAGCATGATTCTTCCATCTCCGAGCCTCCCGGCAATAGTAATCCAATTCGAAAATGGAACGGAACTTGAACGTATAGTCGATTTGTATCGGACAATGGTCTTACCACCACCAAGCCCTGTCCAGTCGATGTTGACTATGCGGCCGTTCGTCATGTTCGTTATTCCCAGATTTTCATTTGCTCGTATGTCAAATGGCAAAATTACACATTTGGCCTTGATATCGGAGAAATTGGCAGCCTTTCGGAAGCGATTGTAGGCTATCATGGCGTGTTCCACGCAGGCCGATGCTCTGGCGATCGATAGTCTGTATGCCAGTGCATGGATTGATATGTCTTGGAGCTCGGCAACGCTGAAAATGGGGTATGGAAGAGGAATGTAACAATTATGAGAGTAATTGCTGAGCTTGAACATGTTGCGGAGGGACATCAGGTTGGTGAGGCCTACAAGCCTTGCTGGGTTAGAATCAGTTGAATAAACTGTCTACATTCAATCGATATGGGTTGTTGAACTCCTGGAATATAATGACTCTACCTTGAATAACCATGCAGCAAGGACATCTCCAGTTGAAAGGCGAACATCTTCTTTCCCGTCCAGAGCTATTGCCTGCCTCGCATCAAGGACTAGCTTTTCGCAAGCTTTGACAGGAAGGATGATAATACGGTTATGCGCTTTATGCCACATACCTTCCCAGAGATACCAAATAAGAATAGTAATGAAAGTATACCATACTCCCACAATATTCACATGATGATAATTCAGCCTGCCAGGGGCACCTCTATCCTCTTCCACCGAGTCTACGGCAGTCTGTAGTGCATTATTGTTGTTACCAGGAATCAGAGGTGGGGGCGTAACGGGCCAAGGTCGACCTTGCGTTTCGGCTTCCAGTGCGTGTATAACAGACAGGATGCCCATTCCGTCGAAAATGGCATGCGAAAAGGTCAGACTAATGCAGGTGTACTCTTCCCCAAGTTGACGGAAATACGTGAGGTGCCAGTGAGTTAAAGGTATATCTTGTTGAACCCAGAGTTGAGGGTCCGTAGGAGCGGTGGTAGATTTGAACAATGAAGCAGGGAGACCGTCGGACATGTTGGGCAACGGGAGCTTTACGAAATTGGAAATGGGCGCATCCGAGTTTTTTGAAGTGAGAATATAAGAAGGGTATCCTTCTTCAAGTGAGCCTAGAGGGACTTTGATTTGGTAGGATCTTCCCTGAATGGGTCAAATATTATGACGGTTTACAAGATATACACAGAGTAGAACTACAGAACCAACCTGACGCTCTAATCTTCCGGCGAGCAGAGGCCACTTTTCTGTGAGGCGTTGCAGGGCAGAATCGAGCTTCTCCTTATCGAGGATACCCTCGACCAGCCATCCAAGGGTATGCCCTACGGTGTCATTGATTAGATCGAAAGGCGTAAGTGGATAATAAGCGAATTGTGGGTTGGACATGGCGACTTGCTCTCGAACCCATAAATTCATCTTTTATATACATAGAGTAGGTCGAACGGAAAAGTGGAGCCACGATGATTTACAAAATCAAGGACCTCCTTTTCTTTGCAGGTTCTAATACGTAACTGATTTCAGTAGACGCTTCTTGATCCACTCTTGATATGCCAATTTTCGCAAAGCTTAGAAACAGAGAGGGTGTGTATAGTCCACTTTCTGCTGCGTCATATAATTCTGTCGGACTGGGGCAGAAGGAGTTTAGTATAGCCGAGTTGGAGGTTCTACAAGATTGACAGAACATAACCAGAAGCGAGACTGTCAAGGTAGTCTCAACGGCGTCCCAAAGAATCTCGGGGCAGTTAGGCATAATGATCCGAAGACAAAACAGAGAAGCAGTCGTCTATGGTTCGCTTGAGTATCTCATTTACAGGTACTTTCGCTGAGTTTTGAGTTAAATCTGCTAATTAAAAAAGATTATATCCATACGAGCCCAGAATCGCCAAAAGAGAAGGGAAGACCTAAGGAACATCCGGGCATCGAAAATCGGCATATAAACCTAGCCTGTGTCTGGTTCGGAACGGCTATTGAGGTGTCGCAAGAAAGGGAGAAGACATGAGACTGCGACGTTACTTTTTAAGGATATTAAAAGACGTCGCGTTTGTTGAAGGCGGTAAAAACTGACTTACCTTACGTATTCCTGCAGGTTTAGATGATGGGTGTTGGCCAAGTCAACTTCCTTTGGTTGTTGAGTAGCAGGCTACGTCTCTTCTGGAATTTCCAGTATGGACCACATGTCTTAACTTAGTCATGAAGCATATCAGAGTAGTGGGCGCCGTGGACAGTAAGTCAGATTTAGTAGACTGCTAAGTAAGGGAAACAACAGGACCTTCTTCCCTAATTCGGAATTGCCGCAGCCTCCTTGGGTTGACGGATAACCCAACTTCCCAACGATTACGAATTGCAGTGTGTTGTCATAATAGAGATGCTATTGGCCCAATAGCCTTATAGAATACTTGCAATAAATATAAGTGGAGGTGGCAACGAGAATAAGGGATTCGAAAAATCAACAGGTCAAGTAGCTGTGAAAAAGTTACGTCGGCTGCTGTTCCGTTTCGGACATCGCCCTATTCGGCTCTACATACGCGCGACCTCGAGCGTGTTCTTCGGCAACCCTGCACCACAACGCGCTCATTTCATGACCACTAAACGGAATGGCACACGCAGAGAATGCCATGCTATACTGGGTACGTCTCTGAATATCTATTGCCAAGTTCTTGGCAGACCAGTGCTAATCACGATGACTTGGCATTCCACTAGCTTGTGTTAGGCTGGCAGGCTGTACCGGGATACGAATGATGTCCATGCGCATTTGTGCCAACTAGATTTTATAGAATTTTAAAGGCATGCATGGCGACTCTATTCTCTCATAAAGATTGACGCGTGGTCTGGTATTTTGACCATATCCATACTTGCGAACATTTGGTCAGCATTCGAATCTCGCCCATGATGTCCATGGCGGCAAACACCCTTTTGAACATGTACCATTCATTTCTCAGAACAATTCGTTCCCAACCCATTAGGAGGAGGCTGCTGCGGGCGATAATTGTTGAGGTCGCGTCCTGGTTTTGTTGATCAATCCAGTGTCGTCTCAGGTGCTTGGGTCTGGGACAATATTCATGGCGTGAGTCTCGCATTGCCTCTTTTACTGTGGTGCTCCGGCTCATGTTTTACAGTACGCTGGCAGTAGCTATACCACCTTTCCTACCGGCTTCTGTGCATATATTTATCATGATTGCTCTCTTGTTTTGTGCGCCGTGTCTTCTAATTCCTTATGCTCAGGAGGCTGACGCTGAAGTAGGCTTGATTATTGCGTGGGCGTGGACCTGTGCTGCAACGGCGGCAGCATTCGCTGTCCGAAGTCCGGCCTTACTGCTTAAACAGACCCAGGCGGAAAATTCTATGTAATTTTTTTTCTTCACTTTTTATTGTAATTCCTAACCGCAGAACTCGAAGACACATTCCGGGAGTGTTAGCCGCAGTTCAAGACCAACTTATCGTCTACTCTGGTTATTTCCTTGATCCTCGGTAAGAATGTTTTATATCACTATCTTTACAGATTTCGAAATTGAAGCATGCGTCTACAGGTCGTCAGCGATGTTTGGTATATTTTTCTTCGTCGGCACGTTTTTTCTGGCCGTTGTCCTTGGCTATTTTCCTGGACCACAATCCTGGGCTTCTTTGCACTCATACTGATGGATTCAGCATTACGAACAACCCTTGTAAGTTCTTCTCTGGGATGTCTGCTGCGAGGTCGGCACTCAGGGCACTTTGTAGTACTGCCAACTCAATCATACTTCGGTTCTTCAACTTTTGTCGTGTCTGCGGCATGTTATGCTGCTGTCTCGATTATATCCTTGGCGGTCGTCTTTCCAGAGAGTTTTAATCATGCTTGGCTGTGAGTAACCGAGCAACGCCTCGACATCGACCTCTGACGTTATGCACAGGATCGCAGTCCGCGAGGATATTCTAATTGTAAGCCTTGAATGTCATGACTGATTCATTAAGGACGTTCATGTGGTTTAATCCAATAGCCTACTATCGTCTTCCTTGGGATGAATCTGATCAAGCAACTGACTCGTCTACTGCAGCGCAGTTCGTTTCACGCCTGAAGTCCACGATGCAAATGATTGAAGATCGACAGGAAGCGCTTAACCTTGATTTTTCCGTCCACAGACTATCACCTGAAGAGCATCACGCTTTGCATGGCTGGATCAAACGCATTGTGAACAGAGTCAAGTAGGTCTCAGTAGCACGCTGTCGCCCGTCTGTTGACTTGATATTTTCACAGAAATATTGAACGCTTGCAGACGCTCGTCATGGCCCCTTCGAATGACGAAATAGAGGATGGGGATAGAAGAAATATCGTAAATCCTCTTTTTCTTCTTGAGAATTATAGTTCATCATTTGCAGGAGGGAGCAAGTTTCGATGGTTCGCGTGCACAGGTTTTCGACGCATGTAGCGACCTCAAGTTGGCATGCCGCGTTGCATTGATGGAAATAGATGAATGGATTCAGGAATGCACCAAAGATTCGTGGATTTCCGTCTTCTCGCAGGTCGACAGACGAAAAACGGATTTTCGTCATCTCAAGCTTGATATGTCACGTTCAAATCTGCGCATGGCTCAGGTCAAAGTTTTGAACAAGGGAAAATGGCCTGACTTCATCGATCGTGCAAAGAAATCGGTTCATTCTCCACAGCGTAACGGAGGCTCGGGGTTAAGGTGAGATAACGAAGCTGTCGCTGCCTTATCCCATCAGCTCATGCCTAGTTAAGACATGTGGTCATCGCTTTATCTCTCATGGACAATATCGATCTATTGGCAAACGAACTAGAAGGCGTTATCGGTTTCCTTTTAGCTACCGAGGAAAGAGAGCCGAAACCCATACCTCGTCTCCCTCGTGTATTCACCAGGTCACGGAGACAGGAAGTTCAGCAAGGCACTGAATCAAGATCCCCGTCACTGTTTACGCCCAGCCCCCTGCTGAAGCAAGATCAAATAGGCGGATATGTTGAACCTGGTTCATCGACCCCCTATGGCTCATCGTCTTCTCGAGATCCGAAGACACTGGTCACTCAAACGATAGAGTTTACTAGCATCCTTTCTGCCAGTAATCTCCCGTCCATTTCTTCGCCTCCTTCGATAAGTTCTCAAATTTCCAATCGAGTAAAAGGCAAGAAGAGGTCCAAGGTCATTGACTGGATTTTGGACCCTGTGACGGCTTACGCCTTCCGTTTCAGTATTTTGAGCGTCGCGATCTTCAGTCTATGTCTTTCTGAGTCCACTGCCGCATTTTTCTCCCTCAATTCGGGTTCAATTTCTCTGATTCTTGCACAGGCATGTTTCGGTAACTTCTGAGTCAATTGAAGCTGATTCGCGTTGTCAGTCATATCTGACGATTTACGCGGGCGATCAGGTCTACTTTTCTTTCAATTTATACCCAAATTCAAGGCTAACTTCTGAACACTAGATTTATTTATTTCTCGTACGCTTTGCTGGAACATTGCTTGGCTTAATGCGTTGGTCACACTTTTATCTCATTGCAACTGTCATAACCGAAATTTAAAAATTAGTGGTGTTACCAATCTGGTACATTTCCGCTGGAGGGGGGACCGGGAATCCGTATGTGCTGGTCGTAGTCACTGTAAGTCTGATTTCTGGCCTTCTGCAAACGCGTTCCAAATTATCTTCTCCCCAGACTATCTTTGTCATACCATCACTGCTAGTGACAGTATCGACGAACAATAGGGTTCATTTATTTTTTGCCATGTTCGCGTCATCTACGCTGATGTCCAGTACGTTCCATATTTCTGAAGACATTGAACCAAAAAAGATGAGTTCCAAATTAGCGCTCACGATCATATGGGGTGAAACACGCACGCCTGCTTTCCCTACCTCCCAGATTATTTTAAAAACATTTGGTTGCGCGCGTGAGCCACTTGTTATTTACTCATTGAATTTTGATGTTGATTTTGGTGCATAGTCTACTAGACGTCATTGGGTTCGCTGCATCGGTGAGTCCTTTATGAAACGATCGGGGTCACTCCAGACAAATCAACAACAGCTTGTTATTGCCATGTTACCGATGCCCTTCACCGTGCGGAATGCCTTCCACAGAACCCTTGCGCAGGCCTTATCAGAGCTCGCGATGCTGTTGCGAATCGGTTCAGAAGGGAATGTTCAAGGCGGTTAGAGTCTACTGAAGCTCAGGCGAACTTGTTGCTTTCACTCGAGGTGAGTTTGTCATCAATCTTATAGCACACGATCAACAATAAGGCTTTCTCTCGAAACGAAGAAAAAGCACGCCGTCCTCGAACATTTCACCACTTCTATGAAATTCGATCCTCGATTTAGGTAGGATAAAGAGCCTAATTACGTATAACCGCCATTCAACATATTTCTAGTCGGTTGCCGTCAAGTACATATCGACGGATATCCGACTTGCAGTATGTCAACTTGCTTCTAAACTAATGCTACGCTGTCACCCTGAGAGATGACTTTCCTACAGGAGCCTATTAGTCCTGTCTACTGTGCATTATATTAGAGGCGTGGAGCGACTTGACCCGTCCTTCAAGCTTAGCTTCTCCTATCAGGTTTGGAGAATCTTTCTACGTTCGCAAAGTAGCAGGGTGACTGAATTCCTCTCTTTAGATGCCATCTTTGAACCAGTCCATGGTATGCGTCATGATTATTTTCTTGGCCACTCGCTGAAATTTTTACTAGGTTGATGGTATCTGCTTCGAATTACTAACCTCGCAGAAACGTTCGCCGGTTCAAATGCAGCACCTTTGTTGGGGTTGCAAGACGAAACGCGGGTGAAGCACAAAACTGTCTGAGATTTCCTACTAGTTTACCGGTAAGGAATGATGTCCTTTGTTACATGCTGGAGTACCAATCTAATGCTTGTCATTAGAACAACCAACTACTTATTTGCTCATCTGGTACGAATATTTTCGAAACTGAGAATTTGTAATATTGTTGTTAACTTTATAAACCAGTTGCTGTTAATTTTGTAGCGATCATTGAAGTAAGTACCTTCATTTCTTCCTAGTGCTATCATTAACCCCTTGTAGTCGGTCCATGAGTTAGAGCTACTTTTAGCAGGGATCAGTCACGGTAGCCGAACATCGTTGCATAATTCCGTGCGAGATGTTGCTGTTTAATATTTGTACGCCTCTTTGGAGGAGCTATATAATTACTCGCCGTATTCTAATTCGAGTTACCATAGT
>JADNYJ010000450.1:0-25613 GCA_015501075.1 Gymnopilus junonius | reverse complement strand
AGAAGAGATTACTTGATCCCACTTCTGGTGCTTGTGGAAGAACTCAGCTCATTGAATCTGTGAATGACTTGCAAGTGATCAATAGAAAACAGAAATGATTGCACCAAATCACTTCAAAACCTTATAGATGATAATAAAAAGATATCAAATAATATGATCTCAGATCTACAGGACACACCAAAACCTATAAAAACCCCACATTTATTTTCAATCAACAACTCATGTTTATAATATCCTTTCTTCACTTCACCCACTTTTGAAGGATCCCTCAAGAACCCCTCACTCAAGTACCCTTACTACATTCTGTACTACTCTCACTACTGCTTATTCATTATGAGCATTATCCACTCATCTTTATTGGCATGCACATGATATATTGCTAATATGCAAACACATGGATTAGGCTCAAATATTGTGGAACTCATCAATTCTCATTGCCCTTCCTTGGTCCCAAAGTTTGCTATATAACATCATTTGTGGAAAAGGACCCTGTCATCTTTCTTTTACATGGCAAAGCACAAGTTGTAGCTGGTAGAAAGTCAAATATTGCCTTATTGGAAAGGGTAGTCCACCTGTGCCCTTCCTGTTTAGGTAGTCAGGTACAAGATTTGGCAGGTGGGAAGTCAGATATTGCCTTATTGGGAAGGGTAGAGGGTAGAGCCTATATTACAAGTTAGATGTTAATTCCCATATAGCTAATCATAGCTCTACTCTATCCATTTACCTAGATTATGTTCAACAGTAATAACAGTTAAAAAATGAAAAGTATAAACTTTTGGTCATCAACTTCTTTTTCTATCTTTCCTATGTCCCCTCTTTGAGCTTTGGAAGGGCTTCAATATTTTAACTTTCAATGTATTTATAATAATTGAAGTGGTATACTCTTTAGACAAATTAGATGATGTTGGCAACAAAGAGAAAGATCTTACTTCTAGAATGTTCTACTAAAAGAACTCCAAGGAAATACAAAAGTACCTTCAAGAAAGGAAAAGAAGGAAAAGGAACATTCTACATAATTCTATAATACTCTTTAAAGTTTTACTAAAGACTGTCCCAAACTGGAATGTTAGGGAAATTTCTACAAGTCCTTGGAAGAATGAGAAATAGAATAGAACCAAAGAGCAAGATAAGATAAGATAAAAAGAAACCCTGATGCATACTCTGCCTAGCAGCACTCCAAGTCTTATATTCTTCTAGGGTGCTCCTTGATCTGCTGCTCCCTAGGGGCAGCAACTTCAAAGCCATTTCTGTAAGTTCAGTTGATTGCTTTTTGGGCAAGCTGTCAAACCATTTTTTACTCATAGGCAGTTGTTAAGGAAGAGGCCAATAAAACACTTAACACCACTCAATGTTACAAGAATCAGCTAGCTACACAAATTACAGGCCATATACAAGCTAGTATATAGCTTCCCTCATTTTTAGTGATGATATCTCACTCAATTGTGACTAGGCTGCTAAGTGCTTCCATATTTTGGACAAGTATAAAAATGCTTGGCCAGTATGCAATATGCTCAAGGCACATATTAAATATAGGACAGCCAGGTGAGGTGGGGGGAAATGAAGAAGTTTTAGTATATAAGGATATACATTGGCTGATATCTAAATACATGTAAATATAACATGTAATGTATAGGAGTCATAGGCAATTGGATATGCACAAGAATCCTTTGGAGGACTTTTATGAATTATCCTCTTTACCCATATTGAAACACCTCTCTTGACTAGCAGTTGGATTGGTTTGTGGATACCAGGCCAATCTTTCTTCCATCACTTTAGATCATCTTCATCCTCTGTATTTTTAGTTGTCCATAGTGCCTGTCTTGCAAACTACATTCAGATGTAAAATTAACAACTTTAACATCAAGTAAATAGAGCATGTCAGGCTTTGGACTAATGACAATCTTCACAAAAATGACCTTAAAAAGATTACTTGATCTTATAACAAGGAGAGAGAAACACAAAATTTCTGGTTTGTCTTCACCACTTCAGATGATGCTGCCACCTTCCAAGTATAGTAGCGGGAAGGAACACAGCAGATGTCAGGAATATGGGTGTGACTTCATAATGGACAAGGAATATAACAACATAAATGGTCTCTCCAATAATAGCTGGCAACCAGCCTTTAGCCTTGACACAGCTTATCCTCTCAATGCACCCTTCTCTCTTCTGATACACCTCAAACCCACTCCCTTTGATGATGAGTCTAAGAGACAGGAAGAGCTAAAGCTAGATGGAAGAAGCTTAACAAGAAGACCAAGAAAGCAGCTGCTCCTCCCAACTTCTAATTGTCTCATGTACAATGCCTGGGCTTCAATTAGGGTAATCTATTCTCTCAGTACCTGCCAACTAGTACCTAAGCAGTAGATCATTGATCTGAAGAAATTTGGAGCAGTTTTGTGCAGTTTTGCTAATCCTCAGCCAGTGCCCAGCACTGATAGATCCCTGCATTCTTTATTATGCAGTCCACAGCCAGGATTTCAGCTCTCTCCACCCTGCTCTCTCTTTTGAGTAACACCCAGATCTTTGGGCAAAACTGCTACTGTGGTCCAAACTTGGGCCAGGGAATGACATCTCTGTTTTGATACTCTTATGCAGCATCATAATTAGATCATAAAGCACAAGATTTGGCTGGTGGTAATTTAGAAACTACCATGTTGGGAAGAGTAGAGAGTAGAATCAATATAATAATATATATGAACTTTTATCAGCTAAGGTTCAAGTATGATTTTAGGTAAATAATAAATAGGTAAAATGACTATAAAACAAGGGTATTAGAAGAAATAATCATCAAAGGGAGGCAGTAAGTTATTTACTCACCCAAAAAGCTGACACAGAGGCCAGAGAAACAGCAGCTTGCAGCAAGCTAAGTGTGAAGAACTGCCTAAGAAAGTAGCAGTTCAGGTATTCAATATATTTACTTAGTGTGTTTCTACTACTGAGTTCTTTCTTCTCTTATTTTAGACTATGTTCTCACCTTGTAAACTCCACTCAGATTCACTGCACTCAAAAAACAATGGGTTTATTTGAGGGCTGTTATACTTACCATATTAAATACCTCCTCATCAAACATCAAAATACCTGATGTGCATTTATAAGTTAGGTACTAATTTAAATTATTAGTACTGTGCAAACTTACATGCCAAATTTCTGGAACCTACGAGGTCTTTGTTGTCCCCTACAGATTCCTGCAGGATTATCCAGGATTCCTGAGGATTTTCAGGACTCAAATATGGTAGAGGCATCAGCCAAATTTAACAGTCCTGGGGGGGGTATAGTCCTGAGGAATTTTAGAGTTGCCTAAGGATGGCAATAAGGACTCAACAGGACTATATATAAATAACAGTTGAAATACAGTTAATGTTATATAATACATAGTTCTCTATGTTAATAGTCTATTTTAAGATTACAAAAAAGAAAAACTGATTTTAAATAATCAAATAGCCTTAATTATTAATATAATATGTCAAGGTCAGAAATATTAATGTGATATGATAAATGTCATTGTCTAGAAAAGTGCTATAAATAAAAATGATGCAAATAACAATACTGATTTCAAATCTGGTCATATGATGTCATTAGCTTGCACCATCAGTGAGAAAAATGCAAAAAACTTTTGAAAAGCCAGCAATAAAATTAAATACAGAAATTCTAAAAATATTCATTCATTTATTTATATTATATTTGGTTTCAAAGAGTACCAAAAATAGCTCAATGAGGGGCTAGGCATATGCTTGATACATGTATAAGTGTAGCCATACTTTACACTCTGAAAAGGGTGACTATGATCTATCCTTTATTCATTGCATAAGTTTCTCCATTTCTCTATCTCTATTTTCAAATTTTCAATTCTTGATCTCTCAATTTATGCTAGAAACAGGTTTTGCATAATTGTTGCCTATCTTTGCTTCTGAAAAACTAGCTACAGTGCTGATTGGGACTCTTTAGATTCAAAAATGCATTGCTCAAAATTTATTGGCGCTGGGGGAACATATACCCTATTTCAATAACAAATTGATATTAAGTTTGCAGGCCAGCCACTCAGAGGGAGCTGTCTTGTCCATGTAGCCATAGAGTATGGACTTCCTGGTCACTACCATGCCATTGCTTCTGGCTAGCCCAGTATATCATCAAGTACAGCAGGTAGCAGTCCCTTTATTTAATGGCCAGGTGATACTTTCTGGCCTTGAAGTGCCCTATCAGATACTGCATAAAAATCCAATGTCTGAATCAAAACAATGGTCTACAATATAGACCTTACATTCCAAGAACCCATCCAGGTCAGCCAATGTTGGTGCCAGATGCCACAAGGCCTGTAGAAGTGTTTGACACTCTGACATATGGTGGTCAAATTGCAAAGTTGGAGGAGAATTCAATGTGTCTGATTTCTCCTTGACTAACCAAATCAAGGGCTCTCAGACCACCCCCCCACTCCTTTGACCATTAAAATTTTATTAAATATGATTAAATTTGCAATTTGGTATCAGTAGAAACTTAGGGTGGTGGTAGTATTTCTGTACTTGAAGCCAGGGGGCACTGTGGATTAGGGTTAGAGAGGATAGGTGATTTTTTTTGAGAGCAAGGGATATCCCTTGGTCCATCCCTTGGGATATCTCTTGACTCTCTCTTGGCTTATCTTTTGGAATATCCCTTGGCTTATCCCTTGGACTATCCCAGTGATTTCCTTATGCTCTTCCTGGGACATTTATGAGCCACCTCCTAGCAATTTATATAACTAGAGCTTCCTTTTGATTTGAGGTAGTGGTGGTTCAAGGACCACCATTCTCTTCTGCTGCACAAGTCAAGTAGTGATTCATTGAACTTCCAACCACACAACTTGAGTGCCAGAGAGACTAGTGTTCATTGAACCACTAGTAAATTGGATGCATAAATCAGTAGGGTTCATCAAGATTTAGCAGTGGAAGTATCTGCCATACTTGTACATTTCTGTTGTTTCTAATATTGCTATCACATTATTTTAGATACAGCAGATTGAGAGCAATAGTCTTAGAATGCAAACAGCCACTGACAAGTCTATAAAGATGAAACTGCCCATTGTGGACTGTCCCCCAACTGTTTGGCTTCATACACCTTACAACCCCCTCAGTATACCTAGTCACTCAATCATCTTCAGTGATTTGCTCCACCTCTCTAAGTCAATAGCAGTAAGTTGACAGAGATCATAATAGCAAAAGTTGGGATGACATATCCTGTTGGAGGTCCTATGTTAAATTTTGTAATGAATTGAAGTTCAAGGAGCTGAGGAAAAAACATTCTCAAATTTAAGTAAGCCATTATTCACAGCTTGACTATTGGGTCTCTGTATATCATGTATTTTGGGGATTGAAGGCCAGTTGAAAAGCCTCTTCAAAGGTATGCCCTTAGAGGTGAAATAGTCACTCCACAACTGGAGAATTATGAAGGAGACAGATCCTGTTATTTTGAGGACTTGGTCAGGGTGCAATCAAAATGCTTCTTCCTGCCTTGCAGATGTCATGTCTTTGATATCTGTGAAAACAACTGAAAAAGAAGATCATCATATTTCTGGAATTTGTGTTTGAGATATTTGAATCATTGGAGATCAAGCTGTAGACTTAGTGCATAGGCATCATCTGGAACTGATTCCATTCAGATTCACTGCAGAATTAAAGTAATAATTTAGAAAGGTTCAGTAAACTGTTTCTTAATTTAACACCCTAAAACAAGGGAGTTAGAGCTTTCACAGCTAAAGAGAAATTTTTTGATCCAAATAATAACATAAAGAACATAGAGAATAATCATCTATGCATATAGCTGAAGAGCAGAATAGAAAGGAGTTGGTGGCCCAGAAAAAAAAGGACACCAACTATAATTTATATAGTGTTAAAAAAACTTGCAGACTTATTTCTGCTAAACTATTGGTCATCAACTTCTTGTTCTATCTTTCCTTATGTCCCCTCTTTGAGCTTTGGAAGGGCTTCAATATTTTAACTTTCAATGTATTTATAATAATTGAAGTGGTATACTCTTCAGACAAATTAGATGATATTGGCAATAAAGAGAAAGATCTTACTTCTAGAATGTTCTACTAAAAGAACTCCAAGGGAATACAAAAGTACCTTCAAGAAAGGAAAAGAAGGAAAAGGAACATTCTACATAATTCTATAATACTCTTTAAAGTTTTACTAAAGACTGTCCCAAACTGGAATGTTAGGGAAATTTCTACAAGTCCTTGGAAGAATGAGAAGATAGAATAGAACCAAAGAGCAAGATAAGATAAGATAAAAAGAAACCCTGATGCATACTCTGCATACTCCAAGTCTTTATTCTTCTAGGGTGCTCCTTAATCTGCTGCTCCCTATGTATGCACTTTTTTTCTATGTTTCTGTGAGGAAGACAGACAAAGGACTGAGCTACACCTCCTCCAGAGCACTATACTAGTAGACTAGTAGTATTAGCAACTATGTGGAATGCATGAAAGAAACCTGGGCAACATCTGCCACCCCAGTATACTCTGGGAAGGCCTTGGCCACCTAACCAATACTTAAAATACAGTTGTCAGACTACTACAAAGCCATATAGTATATGACTTGATTCTCTAAGTAGGAAATACCAAAAAATATACACTAACTACAGCCCTTATCTCAACCTAAACATCAAACTAGTAGACCTAGGACACTGAGACAGAGCATCATCTATGAACTACATATGAAAATAAACCACAAGAACCCTGTGCCATAACCATAGCCAGTTACAAAAATAAATAGCCTTACCACAGTTACTACAGGTTGGAATATAAATATAAATACCATTGGAGTTGCACAATCCCCTATAAAGCCATTGGCATATCACATTTCTGATACACAGTGAAATTGGCCAAATGAGCTCAGTTTATAGATCAAAGGTAGTTATATGTAGGACAGTAAATTTATACCATACACTAGAGTACTATATGTGTAATCTGCATGAATATTGAAAAGAAGAGATGGAAATTCATAGCATATAATGCTTGAGGGCTGCAAATCCAAGTTATGTAGCCATATAGTGTGGCTGTGGCTGTGCTCTACTTCATGAGGATGGTTGACTTCAAGTCAAAATTACTAGCACTCAATGTACATAGTGTATGCAATGGTATACTAATCTCTATGTACTATACCTTACCTGGGTGTTAAGCTGTAAGGCTTGTGTAAAGGCCTATGAGGTGACTTATAAATGCAATTGACTTAGATTAGAATGCTGTGATGAGCATCCTTATATACCTACAGGACATGCAGTGACTAACTACATATGAGTAATGCATAAGGCAAGTACTCAGCTAATTACTATGTAATTACTAATATATACTCATATAATGAGTAACATGCTCACTAAGTAGTCATGCATTTAGTTATATAAAATGACTGTGCTACTTATGTGTTGGAATCTATGATCCATTTTATACTCATGTTAAGTTATTTCTTATCTTATCATATATTCTTTATCAAATTCTTTACTTTCTGGTCACTTCTTTATCATATTCTGTATTCACATGCTATTTACCTTACAGCCAGATGGCTCATCTATACCTGCAGCTATGCTTTCAAGCTCCCCTCTGACTTTGTCACTACATTGAGTGCAAGCTGAGGTGAGCATCTAGTTGATACTACTTTTTGTATACTTTTACTTACACACTTGTAGCTATCTTATTTACTTACAGATCCAGTACTCATTCTCACATTATGGTCACTGGATCTAGTCATGTGTGGATGCTTCTGATCACATGTGTCATGTGAGGCATGTGATGTAGTCACATGGACACTTTATTGTGTCAACATAGTAGTCTACTCATTGACATCCATAGCATCAGAAAGTCCATCATCAGTAACTGCCTTCAAAAGTAAAAAGGCATACTAATGTGCTCCCCCTTCTGCTCTCTTTTTGGGGTTACATGGATACTTAGCTACCATAGACAAATAGGGATTGGACCTAATTATGCCCAATTTATGTCAGTGATCTTTATTAGTGGCAGTACCAGGAGGGTATACATTTCCTTCTTTTTGTGTATGTTTACCCTCATGAGTGCCCCTTAAGGAGTAACACCAGTATCTCCCCTGATAGACTGCTTGAAATTTCTTTGATTTTTTCTTTTTTCTTGCATGTGGTGGTCTCTGCTGATGGCACTGGGAACTGTGATAGGGCCTCGACATTGAGTGTGTCTGCTGGAAGAAGGACTTGAGATATCTGGGGAGGGATTTCCATAGTGGAGGAGGCAGTCAATGCTTCTGCACTTGAAAATTTTTGATTATTGTTTGCAATAATGCTAGAATTTCAAATATCCTTGGTCTGGCCCTTGCTGCCTTGGAGGAGGAAAGGATAAGATGTTTTGACTCTGTATGCTCTGACTTCTATTCCAATCTGATTAAAAATTCCCATTATGTTCAGTATCCTTCTGTATTATATATGTCAATACTCTATCTTATAGGCATGAAGTATTAGGGCATGACCCAGCAATCTGATGAGCCAAATTGGAGCAGAGACTAAATAATTACCATACAGAGTAAATAGATTGAGAATATAGTATATAAGCAGATGTCTGAAAAGGATGGAATCTAATCATTCTTGACCTCCAATCTCTATCTTCCTGCAAAGGAAGCTTAAGGGTTTATTGAATGCTATATACATATATTACATAATTGCTAAAGATTTGTGGGCCCCAGCCTTTAACTACTTGAAAGAGCATTTAAAACTCTTACAACTCAAAAAAACAACATCAATCCCATCAAGTCTAAAAATTCCTCAGCTTTTTTCTGCTGAGAATCGGGAGAGTCAGTCATCACAAGAATGGGAGGTAGACAAATAGTTTCCGAAGTCAGGGCCAAAGTTGCCGTCGCCATCATCATCATCGTCACTGATGCAATCTGGGTCTCCAGGAGTCACAAAGTATTCACAGAGGTCCATTCATTCTGGAAAGAGTCATAGGGCTTGGGACCCCCTATAAAAAGCAAGATTGTCTTCGCATTCCTTTTTGTGCACTCTAGTGCATACAAGGCACATGTCCTCTTCGATGCTCCAATCCCAAACAAAAACTTCTGCAGAAATGGTAGGGTTTTTCCTTTCTCGACTCAGACATGCTTCCCTATCCTGCAGCATCTCATTTGCAAGCATTGATCATTAATGATTTTTGAGCAGTGAAAAAGGGTTCCATGGCTTGGAGGCAATATATGCTTCCTGGGCCTTCTCAAACTCCAATTCTGGAAGAATACTGGACTCAGAGTGGTGAGGAAGGTTGGGTGAAGACAGTGGTTGCTGCTCTAAGGTGGTAGGGGGCGTTGATGGTGGAGATGGGGACCTGTAAATTAAGGTCGTCACATTCTGAAGATGCTCTGGAGGGGGTTGGATATATGCGAAAGCACGGCGCCAAGTCTGGCCTTGCTTGACTTCTGACCAGTGGTACCACAGGTATGTTCCAAACACATAGCCATTTCACTAGGTCAGCACCTTTGCCACCTTTGTTGGTGAGATCGACGAAGGACCCAGTGCGACGGGTCTGTCTCCAAAACGTGCTCATTATGACATCGTAAAGTCCACTGAGCCACAACTGATCTACCTCCTTTTCAGAAGCAAGGAAATTGAACCAGTCTGGGACCTGTAGGGGATCGGTTTCCTTCAATGCAGGCAATATAGAACGATGATGTAGGCTGACCCACACAATGAACCAATCGTGTGCACAGCCAATTCGATAGCGTGCACCATGAGCACTAAGAAACACTTGGTCGAAACTGGAGAGAGGGGGGAGGGGGGAGGAAATATGGTTTGAGCCGAAGAAAGAATTTTTCCCTCAAGATGTGGAGGATAACAATTAAGACATCTTCCAGATAGCACACACTGAGGACTTTGATTGTTGGAGCTGGTACCCCATGCCCCAAGGTGCGTCAACTTCGTCGATATTGTTAAGGTAGTCACAGAGATGGCCAAACATATCCTTCGAATGAGGGGACACTGGGGGTAAAGCTCAGGAATCCAAATGCATCGGTCCACCATTCAGGAGTTGATGATGCCACCTGAGAGACACGGCTCCAACAGCAAATGGATATGAGGGATTCCAGTTTGGGACAGCAACGGAGCGTGAACAGTTGGGCGAGTAATAGATATCACCATCACTGATGAAGGCCCTGCCTCGAGAATGGTCTAGAGGTGGGGTTTGTTGAGGCATATGGTCTTCAATATTCAAGATCAGGTTTGGTATGGGGGCCTATTTCAAAAAGTACTCACAAAGTTGACATTAGGCTGTCTTCAAGCTTGATGCATGTTATCGCTGACTAGAACTTACAATATCACTTGTCAGGACAAAGAAAGCTCGTGTTAATGCCCCTAAAAATAAGCATGATGATACTGTCAGTGGGCGCCCAGTTGCTTCGTAAGTAATGCATTTTTTATTGCTCCTGTGCACTCATAGTAAATTGTGCCATTTCAATCCTCAGGAAGTGCATATTTAATGTAGCTTCCTTGAAGACTTCTCCGGATAAGTCTAAGGCTATTCATTTGCTAGATACACTGGAGAAGGAAATGGATGATGATTCAGCAAGTAACGCATTGAATGTTAGCGAAGGCGATCAGCCAAAGGAGTACGTGTTCGTATATACCATCTATCACTCATTCTTTTCATACTGCAATTTAATAATCAGGCCTGATGTCGGGGATAATGAAAAGGAGGTGGATCTTCATGGCATGGGTGATGGAGAGGCAATGCCAAATGTCAATACCTCCAAGCAGAAGATTTCGAAGACGTCTTCAAAACAGAAAACAGACGTCACTCCTGTGAAAAAAAGAGTACTGCGGCTTCGCAGAAGAAGATGTCTGCAGCAGCAAATGTACCCAAAGGGAGTGCGTCATTTGATTTGTCGTCTTTGGGAAAGAAGGTCGATGGCGAGCCAAGTTCTGTCAACCAGTGAAGGTGGCGTACAAAAGGATTGTCTTCTTGTGAAGTGAGTCGTTCTGTTCTGATTTAATGTTCTGCTATTCAATTGTCTTTTGTCAGGGAACTCCATCAGTGTGCGCCTTCGCAAATTCCGAAGACAAAAGTGAAGTTATGAAACAGAATGGACTGTACGATAATTTGCCAAATTTGAGGTATAAATCTTTGACTTTGGATCATTTTGCATTGTTGATGTTGTCTTTTTATTTTAGTCGCTCAAAATATTAGTCTCTTTGAAGGATGTTCAACCTTACGGTCTACCCACCATTGATGGTGTCTATCACTCTGGAGTTGTTAATAATTTCGATGTCAAGTCAGTCTTCCCATTACTTTGATCATTCTATTTTGTCTCATATTTCGTCATACTGGCATTTCAGTCGTGCTCTGAATGCATTGACATTCGTAAGGTCAGGCCGCTATGTCAACATTGCTCTTGCAATCCCATGGATCTTGTCCCAATCCAACATGGAATTCCCAGCGTTATGAAGTCTGTGTTGGTCCACGGGATTCTGCGATCTGCATCACACCTGTGATGGTGGCCAATTCTTATCTCAATAAACTCACCAAAGGTGCCAAATTTGCAGTGGCGAGATCCAAGCGCGCATGTTTGCTGAGGAATTTGGACGTTTTGCTTCTGCGCTGGGTATGCTTGTTCATGAGGAGGAAGTTCTAGTCCATACCTATAAGGATGCCATGTCATTTATGACAAAGACAGGTCCCGAAGGTGGAGTGCTCAAGTCTAATGAAGAAGAAGAGTTTCCTTCTTACCTCAACGAGAAGACCAGTCCGAGTAAGCACGCTTCTCGTAAAGATAAAGCTAAAATCAGCAGAAATTTAAGCCTATGCCGGTGAGTGGTCACATTCCTCCTTTGGATTGGAATGACCAGGGTGCGGGTATATTTAGTTGTTTATCGACTTGGCTGATTTACATTTTCTAGTGCCTGTCTATGACTGTCATGGTGACCATGCTATCCAGTTTAACAAGGAAACATTCGACAATCTCGCCACCCAATACAAGATGTATGACGGAGAAGTTCCCAACGATTCATTTGTCATTGTTGGCCACCTCGTCTATGTGCAGAAAGTCCAGCTCAATTGGAAAATTTTTACTTATGCAAGATGGATAATGGTATTGGATGGTAGAAACCGCCCCATGCATCTGTTGCTGATGCGGTCATTGCTCCTGCCAACGATAACCTCTAATTTTGCCTGTAGTTAGGATTTGTAAGCGACATCCCTCCCTGATTATATAATGTATTTGGTGAATTGTTATCAGATGGTCACGCATTATGACTGAGGCGTGATTTAAACTTATATAAGCAGCGTCCCTCCGCCGATTATATAATGTATTTGGTGATTTGTTATCAGATGGTCACGCATTATGACTGAGGGTGATTTAAACTTATATAAGCGGCATCCCTCTGCCGATTATATAATAACATGTAAATTAATGCGATTCATGTATTAAATGCGAACGGGCGCTACAACTGAGTATGGAAAAATCGAGGGGCGCTACATCTGATTGACATGTATGAAAGATCTAGTTTCATTTACACCTGGACGTCTTGGGGTGGGATGTTCTTCATCATCCTCAGAGGATGCGCGATGGCATTTCTTCTGTTACTCGCTGCCTCCTTCATTTCTGTGTCGCGTCTTCACCCCCTTCAGCAATTTCTGAAGTTTCACCCTCATTGTTGTCGTCTTCTCCAGCCACCTCTGTCACTTCCATAGTACCATCTTGTAAATGCTGTATTAGATGATGCAAAAATATATGCTATGGCATTACATACATTCTGACGACAGCGGTATGCGCTCGCCTGCCTTTAACAGGGTCTGTATCTCTTCCGAAAAATCATCCTCTTCATCGGCAGCATTGTAATATAGCACGTCAAGGGCAGTCATTCCTTTTAGTCCAGGTCGAAGGCTTTTGTTGTAAACGTCAGTATATCATTGCTTCATATAAGGCAATTGTTACATACGATCTCTTGTTGCTGGTTGATGGGCTGTCTTGGAGTCAGTGTGTTGACATCAAAGTCAGTGCCGGATACCCCCAAAAAGTCCCCAAATGCAAGGCTAGTCTGAGGTGCATCCAGATTGCTTTTCAGTCGGCCCTCATTGGGTCATCTGCTAAGGGAAATGTGCCCACTATCTGATGCCTAAGCATTTCCAACGTGCAATTGGCTACTCCTTCATGGCCTTTTTCGAGTGCGACATTCTTGTAGTACAGCAGACCTGAGCATTGCACTCCGAGAAATTGTGCTGCAATCGAGATCGGCCTTACTGTTATATTCTCGCCGTTGACTTTTCCTCGCAATTCGTATGTGGCGTTGAACCAGCCAATGATGTCTAGCACCAGTGCTCGTGCATGCATCGCTGCTCTACGATGCAGCGGGGGCACTGCATTGAAGTCTACTTCCACAATTCATCCTTCTGTTTGGGCGTCATTACATCGGTGGGTGAGTTGGTGGCATGCGTGTAGGTGTCGAAGTCGAATACATGTTGCAGTATCCCAAGATTACAGAGAGTCAGAAGATCTGTCACCGATTGCATGTCCTGGAGGTGAGGGAGATGAGCTCATGCTTTGTCTTGTTCAAATTAGATTATCAGTTTTTTATATATTATAGTACCCAAGTATACTTACCTTCTTCCTCTATCGTGTCTTTAGTCAACCCATTGTGAACAAATATTATCATCTGATGGATGACATGGAGGAATGCATTGTGGGCAGTGTTTGTGATTAGTTTCTCCAATACAAATGTGTGGAGAAGGCCAGCCCATGTGTCCTGCATTGTGGACATTGCAAAGTAATGAGATCCTAACATCACCGAGTGCTCCAGCATTACTACAGCATGGGGGGTGTTTGGACGCATTATCCTGAATCCTATTGTCAGTGAAGTCCATTGCACTAACCATGGAGATGTACTTACAATCTCGTACCCAGTTTAATAAGAACTGATTCTACTTCCCATAGACCTTTGTTCATCCCGTCTACATTATATTCCTCATTGAGGAATGTATTCACTGATGGAATCTGTCGGCCCCTAATCTACTTGCTCTGAACCACTCCTTAGCACCCGCCAATGCGCCAGGAACGGTGCCTGCTCCACCTGCATCTATGTGCCACCCGTAATATGCACCTTTTGTAGTAGCTACTCCCCACCTTAGGTCTTTTGCTGGGGCTAGTATGCTGTATTTACAAGATGGGTCATTCTGCATCTCGTGGAGAGCATATGCGTCGGATGAATAAGATGTTCCTCAATACCCTGGAGAGGCATAGGGAAGTTAAGAGCATTGAGAATTTTGCCGTCGCTGCTTTCTACACTTTCTAGTATTTGGGAAACCTTCCCATGCCTTATGCAGTCATTCTTGTCTGGGTTGTGTGTTGTCAATTACACATACATTATGCACTTTGTTCGGCTCACCTTCCCCTACTTCAATTGAATGATCTGGGAATTGTGATGAGCAGTATTTTATATCCACTTAGTTATACATTTACCTTGAATATCTACTAATGAGTTGAGGCTTCCGAGCTCTCTCAGAGCCTCCTTGAATGTAAAGGGTTGTACGGGGCAGTCGTAGATGTAGATGTGCTGTTGCCTGAGAATATCCTGTACCTCCTCGTCTTCCATGTTCTGAAAATCATTGTGATTGATGACGTATATATCTGAATTGTCGAGATCAATGAGATGGCGAGGTTGCCCATTTACATATGCAGACATGGCCGCTTCCTTCAGGTTTTCGATTACTTTAAGGGCGGCTTTCGACTAGAAATAATGTTGGAAATATGTCCATATATAATAAGGATGACTCACATGTGCTACGGGCTCGTAAACAATCGTATGATGAAGGCGCCGTAGGCTGTATATTGCTTCTTCGATGTTACCTTCTGTTTGATAACATTATTATCAGCATTGAAGACATGCTTGCAAGTATGTGCGATATCTGACCTTCGGTTTCTCGCTCATATCTAGCGTCACTGGGCTTTCCTCCTATATGCAAGTTAGGCATGTACCAATATTGAATTAAGAGTGTGCGAACATATAAATCTGCGTCAATGGGCTGATACCACTTCGCTCGCCTTGGGACGACAACCTTGACGTCTTCGTCCTCGGATATCAATTCCTTACTCTTAGGCGCTTTGGGTTTTGACTTCGGTTTCGGCTTTGGCTCCTTACCGTACTCTTTGTACGATTTTCGCCTCCCTTCTCTACTGCTTCTTGAATGTGTTTCGACTTTCTTGGCTCGTCGACGGGGCTGTTCTTCAGTTGCACCTGGAGTGCCACTCGGTTCAGGTGCCTCTTCGTTTGTAAGTGCATCTGTGTTCGTCTGTTTACTTGGCTGGTCGACTGGGACACCGTCTTCATCTTCGTTGCCGCCATTGCCATCAGATTCGCCGTCAGCATCATTGTCTTCACCATTGCCACCCGGTACGTCTCCTTGGTCACCACCCTTTCCTTCTGATTCACGCTCAATGTCATTCAGTTTCGTCTGTTCTTCTTCGGTCTCGGCGCTTTCATTTGCGATTGGTCCGGGTGCCTTCTCTGTGTTATTGGACCTTAAATTTACTTAGCTACAATGTAAAATATGATATGAAACATATTTTACTTCTCGGTAGCCATCAAATCATCTTGTTCTACACCAGGCTCGGGAGATGCCTGGTCTTGGATCTCATTTATTTGGGGGGTTAGATCCATGGGGCAAAAAAATGCTACTGCGGGATCCGAGGATGGTAGGTCCTCGAAGTTCTTCCAAGCTTCCGATGTCATTAGTCCTTGTAGCGTGAGCTTAACGTCCTTTCCTAATGTAGCCACCTCTACCAGTGCTTGCCATGTTCTCGCCTCAAGGGCCCGTAGAGCTGGAGGTTTGTCATTACCGAGCACCATGCATACCTTTACATGGATATGTCAGATGAAGAAGGAGGGTAAAATATATAATATACCTTCAGCAGCCCTTCTCGACTGCACCCGTGAACACCTCTCAGCGCATATGGTACCAACATGCAGATGGGCGACAGTGGCTCTCCCATGTCCAGAGACATACGCAATTGATTAGGCTTTATCTTGGAAATAAACCTGTTGACCCTGTATGCTTCGTCACTCGAGAGTACTGACGCTTTGACATATTCATCATAGTCTGCCTTCTTGTCAGGCAGATTGGGCAAGCGACCTGTGGAAGATATGTTTCCCTGAAGCTTTACAGCTAAGTTGAATCCTGCTAGGCGAAAATTGTCTAGTATGTTCCCCAGGTCTCCTCGCACTTGGTGATATGAAACCACTTTGAGATGGTGCGCGATTATGCCGTCTTGGCCGGAGTCGATGCCATCTGAGTCGAAGCGAGCATGTTCGCTGCGTCTTGTCGAATCTGGCGAAGAAGGGTCGGAATATCATATAATTTTTCGAAATAAGGTATCTATTTCCATTCGTCAGTATCTGTTATCATCCTGTCTGTTTTCCTGGGTGCGCTTACCTTGAATGTATCAACCATCGACTTTTCCAGCCGCTTCGGAATTATTTTAGAAGGCAGGATAGTGGTGTCTGGTTTCGAATACTGGTACATTCTTTCGATCATCGCATAAGCGGATACAAGCGAGAATAGCTCCTCGTGTGTCGTGCTAGTGGGAGCAGGCGTCTGTGCTAATTGTGCCACTTTTGCTGCCAGATCAGGCGAGAGGTGCTGATATTCCGTTTTCATTCCCAATAGTGACCGCAATTGCATTGATGTGGCATCATGTCCCTTGAATACACGGTCCTCATAGTTTTCAAGCGCGGACAGGAAAGGCTGTATGGATATATTAATAGGACATTGTTTTCAGAGTACTGATACTCTACCTGTATTACGTTGTCAGATGCGAACGCATTTTTCAGTCTGCTTTCGTCGCTCAGTATTATGTCCATGTTGAAACCGAAGTCGTCAAGTCTTTCGCACTGACGGCGGATGTTTGATTTGGACGACGCGCTCGTTTCAGTTGTTGCTGCTTCTGCGCCCGTTTGCATTGTTTTCTTTTTATCTTTTTGGTTTACGGTAGTGTATCTACGCGCTGTCTACGTGTGTGCTACAATATGACGTGTAATATGCTTGTATCTACTGCACCCGGGTACTGCAATGTTGAGAAAGAAAAAAAGGAGAAATTGAACATCACATCATCACCGCATCATGTTCAGGGCAGGCAACACGCGGTGTCAATGTCACACACCTATCTGATGTAAGCGGCGGAGAGACGCTGCTTACCAAGCATCTCGTGTAGCCTGCCCTATACTTCATAGGCTCAGTGCGGCTATTCCACTTTAAAGTTTTTTCTTTCCTACATTCATTGTCCGTACATCGTATTAAGTAGGTTGCATATTTGTTAAGCATTCTAAGTGAAATGTCCACTAGACCCTTGAAAAAGAGAAGGTTATGCAATGTAAGTGGTCTCATTGTGTACACAATATCGTAAAGTTAAAATTTACTTGAAGAACCCTTTCATTGATCTTGAAGCGATGTAGATGACGAGAAGACGATGAATCTGATCTTCCAGATATCGAAGGTGTGTACCCAATTTCTTCTTTGCTTTATTAGATCTGGCCTCTGACATATATTTAAGATGAACCGGATGAAGAAGAGGACTATGGGATTATCAACGGGCACATGAACGACTACGTACAGAAGACTCGGATTCCATGGATAAACAGTGGGAGTCATTCATAGCTCGAGCCCAGCAACGTTCCAGAAATCCAGCAGTGATATCGTCATTGCTCGCGCAAAGTGGCGTCTGGGAGATTGCCTGCAAGGTATGTTGTATCGTGAAGCCCTGGTTCCCATATCTGACAGTATTTAAGCATGGAATGGAAATTATTATATCCAAAAAAAATTTCCTTGATGACGATTGTACTGTCTCTGTCATTGCTTGTCCATCTATCCCAGGTCCGTATTCGTCCATGCTCCAAGTTACGAGTCTGCTGTTGTTGTGGCTGACAGAACAGATGGGCTCGACAGTCGTATAGTTCTACCGTCTCACTCAAGATGCTTGGCCATATCACGAACCCTCATACTACTATGTTTAGACCAAGCTCTTGGGCGCACGTGCAAGGTGTTGCTTCGAAATGGAGAGCTTATAGGGGTGATGTCGGGATGATAAAACAAATTGGAAGTCATCTGGTACTCTTACTGCTTCCGCGGCTTCCCCTCGAGCCCGTTAACGAGCGGTCTATTCTGCCAAAACAGAAACCTGCTTCCATATCTGGGCTTAGAGCTGCCTTTGGCGACAAATCTGTTTCTGTGAATGAAGACGGTTCATTCAATTTTAAGCGCCGATTTTACACCATTGAAGGGTACCTGTCCATCAGCTTGTCTGATATCGATATAATGGTCGGAGACACGTGCATTCCCAGCGCTTCTGAATTTGGATTTTTTGTTGAGAGTGGTCTTGTCGACGTGGCTTTGAACGCCGCCACTCGTGCTGCTTTTTTATCTTTTGGCTTATCTGTTGGTGCCCATGTCAGAATCATCGGGGGCGACTTTCGCGGTTTGGTAGGACATGTTTATGATGTAATGGAAAATGAATACATCGTCGGTCTCCCTTCCCTGGGATTAATGGAAAACGTGCCAAAACGAGCAGTCAGAGCAAGCTTCCGCAATGGGGACCAGGTCAAAGTTACATCTGGTTCTCATACAGGTCTAGTGGGATGGGTCATTAATTGTAGCGTGGGTCATGGCGACAAGCAAGTAACAGTCGTCAATCAATCCACGGATTCTGAGGTACGTACACTATCTTGCTTGTCTGTTGTCATATAATATCATGTGTGTCATTCACAGACAATTGTATTGGAGTCCCAGCTCGATTTTCACGATGGAGATTTCATAATGTCGACTCTCCGAGTTCGCGCCCAGGATGCAATGTTAAACTAGGTGAAAGAGACCCGAACGAGGTGTACATTGGCAAGCGGATAATAGTGCATGTACTCATCGACTCAAGGGATACCGCGGCCTAATTCGAGCCACAACACCGAATGGTGTTGCTTCTGTGGAGGTCGATGCCACACATAAAGTTGAGAAAATTGAATTTGCATATCTCGCTATTGTCGGCAACGAAGAGTCGTCGTGGTCTACGATGCGAGCGAGAAGCTTGTTATCATCTGATAATACGGGACCTAGTTCAAATACAGTGGACACATCATCTCTCCAACCTCCGTCTACACCGTTTGTAACCACCGTCTGTCCGGACAGTACTAGTCCTGCCTGGGATCCATCTTCTCGTACACCGGGGCCTCGAGAGCTCTCACCTCTTGCACCAGAACCTCGACCCCCCACACCGCTTCCGCCGTATTCTACCGCATCTGTCGGTGATTGGTTGAATATGATAACTTCGAAAGGTTTGTTATTAAAGGTTCGTATTCGAGACAGAGGAAGGGAAGGCTATCCTGTGGACGTTCGCTCTGTAGAGGGTTCCCAAGTGCAAGTGTTTGATCGCTTCACGCGAGAACTGATTTGGTTAGATGTCGAGAGTCTCGTTCCTGTGCACCCTTCCGGAGCGAAGGAAATGGTTACTCCGCTTACAGGAGACTTGATAGGACAAAGATTTATCATCAAAGAATACAATATCGACAAATGCATTATTCATGTGCCAGGGGTACGTCTCCGAAAAGGGCAGCAAGATCCAGCTGTAGCTACACTCGAGCTTGCGCGAATCGACCCAGGGTCTCGCTGATACATATTAATCTTCGAAGTTTTCATTCTATGAATCATGTATCCGTATACATTCCCATGTAGTATAATTGCAGTGTTTGCCCTTTTTTTATTTTAATTCTTTTGTGACGACTCCTACGCGATATGATGCTCGGCGGCAGGCCGCGTGATCTGCGATGCGCAGTCGCTTGCGTACTTGACTTATATAAGCGGCGTCCCTCCGCCGATTATATAATACTATCGCTTATTGGATTGTCCCGACATAGTCCGGTCAACCTTGCTCTTCACCGTCGAAGACATGCTATCTCTCCCATATTATTTGATATCTTTCCTGCTTCTTGCCTACTTCTCTTTTCTTGAACTAGGTATCTGGGTGAGTATATATATATATATCACCGAGATCAGGTCTGATGTCATCTTAATTCTGTTTTTTTTTTCTAGGTACACCAGGAGGTCCAAACTGTGACTGTCTTGAACACGGTACAGTCAACGCATGCTATTCGCATTGCCGTATACTCGCCCATAACTGGGCCATCTGTTACATACAACTTTCCGGAGCTGGTACTTTCCTCTGCTCCCGATGTTTCAACTTTGCCCGCTGTGAACTCAGCGGTGCCGTCTTCTTTGTCGGGTTATTTACACCCCGTGCAGATTACTTGTGTGCCGTTGTATGACATATATATTGATGATTGCACCAATTTTGAGCATCCTTTTGTCGGATATATCAAATACCATTTTCGTTCTGCTGTCAATATGTCCTTCATATATATCCAACCACCGTTGTCTTTTTTTTGTCGGTGTATTACCAGGATTGTGCAGCTTGAATTATATGATGTAAAACTATTTTGTCTCCAGTCTAGAATGCCAGATAGAATATTGTTCATTATATCACATATCAAACTTTTCTTGTCAAGGTATGTTACACTTCGACATGATTTTTATGCTAGAGTAACATACATGCGGCTTGGACGACGTGGACATATCTGGGACACATCCAGATATAATTCTAACATGTGTGAGTCATATGCTCATCCGCCTAGCACATCTAGACGTAAGTCTGTGCCTTTTATCAGTAGCCGCCGATCATACTGTCGTAATTTATCAGGAACACAGCTTGCCCCCTACGTTATGTCTCCTTCTGATGGATTTGATATTGAGTTATCATATAGATTCCATTCGCACACAAATATAAATAAATTTAATACACTTCAGACTGAGGGCAATCGCTACATCATGGCTTTCATGAATTTGTTTGACCTTGCGGATTTTCTTCCAGAGGGTCGATTAGCTGAGTTGGCAAGTAAGCATGGGATCAAGATATCAGCACAGGCATCATTTGCTGACATCTTGGCACAATTTGCCATACATGAGTGCGGTGAATGCAAAGATTACTGTTCTGTTTTTATTCCTTTGAATGCCAAATCCGGGCAAACCGTGAGTCCTTCTGACACGGCGCGCGATCAAAATGAGGCAAGTATTCCACAAAATGCACCAGGAAAACCTCGAAGTGCAATCGACCCTACTTGTACCTTGTCAATGGTATGTTCCCAGATGAACATGAGAATATTTATCTCGGAGGAGGAGTGCATACTGTGAATGCGCTGCGGGGTTCTCATATTGCAGATCACATTATACATAATATTGACAATCATGTGGATGATGTTGCTCTATTCAAACTTAAACATTATATTGCTCGTGCTCATGTCCCTGATTTGTTAAAAGAAAATGACAATTATGTCATGACACACAGTCCGCTCAGTGATTTGGCCCACTGTTCTCTGTATCTGAGCTCAAAGCATTGTCGAAAGCTCATGGTATACCCTTTCCATGATGCTCTAGGAAAGATGTACTCGTCGATCTTTTTAAACATCACCATTGTCCTGAATGTGAGGAAAATTGTGCAGTCTTTCTTCCAGAAAAAAGTGCAGTTGCTAAGAGTCACGAAAGAGTGAAGAGGTGGAGAGATAAAAAAATCAATGACCAAAAAAAGGTCAATGCAGTTGCATTGAAAAATAATGAGTCTGAACTTGAAGAGATATTTCCACTGGCCCAACGACACCTCGCCTTGTGAGGGATATTGTCACCAATTATTGCAAAGACATGAACCCCACTAAATTTGAAGAAGCTGGTTGCGCAGTCTGCAGCAGGCTACATCATTTATGTCATCTAAAATTACTGGACAAGGTTAAATTAGATTTGAGCATTCTGTGTTGTAGTGGTATAACACGAAAAGAGAGATCATCATCCGAGGATGAGGTGGAAGAACTTAATGGACCCGTATTAGCACAGGACTGTAGACACATTTGCGCCCATTGCGAAGATGCTTTACAAAAAAATAAGATCCCCATATCGTCTTTAGCTAATGGGATGTGGATAGGCAATGTGCCAAAGCAGCTTCAACATCTTACATTCACCAAGCAGATGCTGATAGCCCGTATACATCATAATAGATGTCTCGTCCATGTGTCGTCGGGTCGGGCGAAAATGATCGCAAACTGCATCATGTTTGCAAATCCTATGGCAAAAGTCTACACCCATCTACCACTGAGTAAGGAAGAAATTAGCGAGGTCTTAGCATTTGTATTTATCGGTCCCACCAGACCTACTGAAGATGAATACAAGTGCACTCCGCTATTTGTACGGTGGAATAAAGTGGCTGACGCCTTGGAATGGCTCAAACTGAATCACTCTGATTATGCTGACTTAGTTATATCACAAGAAAATCTTGATTCATACCCATTGGCTGGAGTACCAGTTATGGTGGATTACAGGCACAATGATTCTGGATCAAATAAAATTGCCTCTGCCATGAGTAAGTTCAACAACGAGATCGAAGATGGCACTGAAAGCGGCGCTTGCCCTTTTACTGTACATGGTCTGACTGGTGAAGAATATGAGAAAATAGATATGAAGGAGATTAAAATCAGAGCACTGTGACATCTTGAGGATGGAGGGCTAGCATTGGCCATGGGGCATGAAGAGCATCCTCAGCCAATCTACGGCAACCCTCAGATATATCCTCAGATGTTCCCTTGGTTGTTTCCATTCAGGAAAGGTGGATTGGGGCAGGAACAACATACTCGAAAGTTGTCAGAAGCTGAACACAAGAAGAACCTATTGCTGTACTATGATAAACGTTTTCAGACTGATTTATACTTTCCTATCATAGCCTTCAATCATGAACAGATAAAGGATTGTTCGACAGGCAGTTTTTTGATGGCCAAGCGACAGAAATTTGACGATATATCCAGAAGGCTGCTTGAAATTAACCCTCACATGCTGGATTCAATATCGAAGAGGATGAAAGATGGTGAACACGTCGTCCCATTGACTGATGATGAAAAGGCTTGTTTCAAACTCCTTGATGACTTGGATCATGTAGGAGGCAGTGTTAAGGGTTCACTCACCAGCAAGAAGTATATGAGAAATGAGATATGGTCTCTGGTGGCCTTCAGAGGTGCTCCTTGTGGTTCATTACATTTTCACCAGCTGATAATAAGCATCCTTTGTGTTTATATTATGCGGACAAGGATATTGCGTTCAAGCCAGAGCTTAGGACATCAGACGAAAGAGATTTGTTAATTCTTCGCAATCCTGTTGCTGCTGCCAAGTTTTTTGACGTGATGGTGAGGCTCGTTATCAAACATGTACTTGGCATGGGCGAAGATCATCCCGTCTTTACGGTAAGACAGGCGCTTATTATGGAACAGTTGAACAACAGGGGCACTTGACTTTGCATTTACATATGCTGTTATGGATAAAGGGTGCACTTTCACCTCAGGAGATCAGAGACAGAATTATGGCATCAGATTCAGATTTCCAGAAGGCATTGATAGAATACTTAGAAAGTGCATACAGAGGAGAGCTTCTGACTGGTACATTAGATGAAGTGCAGGCAAGAAGGCCTGACAATGGAATTGTAGGTAAGGGGATACACTCGATTAAGGTTAAGTCTGCCAAGCAAGATAAGAGTGGAGCATATGAGGATCCAACTCAAACATTACCTGTTCCTCCTCCTAAACAGATTTGCAAGATAGTTCACGATGATCAATTTCCAAGCAGCGATTGCAATGAATGCAGGTTGTTTACTGCTTGGTGGTCAGGATATGAGCACGTGGTGGATGATATTTTGACTAGATCAAATGTGCATACCTGTAAGTCTTCAAAGCTGAAAAAGGATGAGCCAGGCTCTGGTAGTTCTACTGGAGATGATACCCCTATAGCAAAGGCAGCTCGTAGTGGTCCAAAAGGGTGTCTGAACAAAGAGGGTGTCTGCATGGTGCGATTTCCCAGAGAAATCAGACTTAAAAGAAGTTGATGAGACAGATGGACATATTTTTATGAAGAAGCTTGAACCCATGATGAATACCTTTTCACCGTGCCTGACATATCTATTGCGATGCAACAGCGATGTCACCAGTTTACAATCGGGTACTTCCTTGAAGGCAATGGTCAAGTATATCACTGATTACATCACCAAGCCTATGCTCAAGACTCACCAGGTATTTTCTTCTGCATTTGATGTCTTCTCAAAAACTCGGAATTGATTGGTGAGGATATAAAAGCTGGTGAAGCTGCTAGAAAACTGATACTGAAGATTGTTAATGCATTGACTTCAAAGCTCGAAATGGTAGTCCAATGGCCTGCATGTATCTCCTCGGTAATCCTGACCACTACACAAGTCATGAGTTTATACCGTTCTGGTGGAAGAGTTACGTAGGTGACGTTAGGCGATTCTGGGCAACCACATAGAAGACAAGAAGGGTGAGAGTGCCGAAGTACCGCATGAGATTAATGATAATTCAGGTGCTTCGATAAATTCTAATCAGGTTAAAAAGGAATACGTAGATACAGTACAGGATGAGCTATGTGAAAAGGTCATTATAGGATGGGAAGAAGGGTCATATATGTCAGATCAAATGTCGATGACTACAAATATGACCAGATGTGTATTCTGACTTGAATTTATTTCAATGGATTCAGACATACACAAAAAGGAGGCAGCCCAAAAAAAGAGCCAAAAAGCTTAATGCTGGATCTAATCATGGCCGTGAATGTAAATCCCGAGTATGACACATCATAAGTTTTACCTGAACATCCTCTACATAATTCACATGAGGTGGTGTGTGACATGAGCAGGTTGGATACTATGGTGCCCAATTTTGTAGGTGGAAGCCTTCCTCGCTCTGATCAAGGTGACAGAGAGTATTATTGCATGACAATGCTTATGCTATTCAAACCATGGAGGGATGGAATATCTCTGAAGAAAATTGGAGAGACATGGGATGAAGCTTTCTGGCATATAATTTTGCTCCTTGTGATAGAAAGTATATGGCCAATTTCAATTTGAAATACGAGTGTTTGGATGAGAGAGATGATTATCATGCCCAGCTTCCAAAAACTATAAAAAAGGCTAGCATGCCCAACAGCTTTCGATATGATTCTGACAGATCTGATGATGAGAATGACGGTTCGTATATGGACAGTGGCATGTATGAATATGTAGATGGTGATGATCCAGACCAGTACTCTCTGTCACCACAAGCAAGACTGAGAGCAAGGCAAAAGGAAGAAGCAAATAGGATATTACAGAATTCAGGCTGGGCCAAGTCATGTCCAATGGTGGAGGAGAATATTGATAAGTTGAAGGATCTACCAACAACAAAACTTTCGTCAGGTGCATGGAAAAACGTAGTGAGAGATTGCAGAGACTCTATACTGAAAGAAAGACAACTAATTTAGCAGGCACCAGTAAACAGCATGAAGCAGGAAATTCATCTCAATCTGATGGTTATACATTCAATCAAGTTAATATTGTAGACCGCCGAATATCTTAGGCACGACTTCAAATCTGAAAAAGAACACAGTAATGTTATTATAAATGACATCATTGCGGAGTTTCATTTGAATAAAGAGCAAGAGCGTGCATTCAGAATCATAGCAAACCATGCAGCCTCCGCGGCCCCAGAACAGCTTAGAATGAAATTAGGGGTATGGGGGGTACTGGAAAATCCCAGGT